>CM035254.1:15289685-15464024 GCA_020226045.1 Muntiacus reevesi | reverse complement strand
CTGGATAGTGAAGCTTTGGACATCGAGGAATACCTGTGGATGTTTTTAAGAGAGATCTAGTCCATTTCTGTACTTCTGTCTGGAGGACTTAGAATGGATTATACAGTCACATGGACCAAGGATGTCCAGGGCTCTATGCTGGCCACTGGGATTCAAGGTGGATAAAATGTAGGTCTCAGTGTTGAAGGGTAAGAAAGGAAGATGGAAACTAATTACAAAGTGTCTGCTGTGAGTCAGGTCATTTACACACACTACCTCTGGCCTAATCACAAACCATCTGACACAGAGAAAATAATACTGTCAGTCAGCCAAAGTGCCAGAATACTCCAACATATAGGAAAAGTAGCTGATTTAATGTGGTCACAGCAGGACTCAGTCTAAGAGGCTCTTCACATTAAGCCTCTGGATGCATAAGGGAAGCCGGGGGCCACCAGCATGACTAGGATGTAACTATGGTAAACTGATGAGTTCTCAGTCAGTGTGAAACACATGAACCCAGAAATTCACAGCAGCACACCCACTCCTGGTCTCCATAAGAGTCTCTATCCTACACTCAAAGGGGATCACCAAACAGGCTTGCTCCCCTCATGCTCTTGTAACTCTACCAATTCCATGGAACAAGACTTTGGGAAACTTAGGGTCTACCTTGGGACAAATGAAGACATGAGCAGAGTAGACTGAAGGAAGGTCTGTGAGATCACCAAGAGCCAACGGACCCGGACACACTGCAGGATGAGAAACTCACATTTTGGTCCCCTACGGCCGCATCTTTCAACAAAGGTCTGGGAGATGGTTGAGATGGAACTGAAGACTCGGAGATCAGGGTGGGAGTTTCTAGAACTGGAGATGGTTCAGATTGCTCATTCCCCTTCTCAAAAAGGGAAAAAATATCTACCTCAGATTTCAGGAACTCAGTGTAAGTCCCCCTTTTCACCATTTTGCCCTAAAATAAAAAATTTGAAAGGAATTAATTTATATTCAATAATATTAAACCAACCTAATATTAATCAGGAGAAGTTATCTGATCTTAAATTATGATTTTTGGGGAAAAATGATCCCTGGGTCTAGAATTCCTGTTGAGAAATCTAGTGCAGTCAATTCACCACAGAACTGAGCATTCTATTCCCTGCCAAACCTTGTGTTAGGTGCTGGAGGATGTGAAGGAAACATGGACTCATATGTTAAAAATGGAGGACATTGACATAACTGCTGTGGGCACTCAGGGAAGCAAGAAGTACAGAAGTTGGTGGGCGGATCAGCACAGTCTTTTAGACAACATGCAAACTGAGAGAAGCCTCATGTGAGAAGTAGGATTGTAAAAAAGCAGTGAATTGGGGAGAATATTCTGGGAAAGAAAGCTAAACTTGACAGAAAGGTGGGCACAAGCACACCTGCATATAGGTAAGGGTAACTCATCAAATCTTTGCTGACCCCTGTCAGAGTATCATGTGTCCCAGGTGGGACAAGACATATAGGAAACAGCCCTAGACAGAGAGATGCATCTCCCTGGTCTCAACAACTGCCCCACAAACTCAGGAAGTTCCCAATGGAATTATTCAATATTCCACCTGTAAAATTAAGTAAGCAAGGAGGCCATGAGGCTGGGGTGGCTCTAAAGCCTTGGCAGTCTGTGCCCACAAACCAACACCTAAGCCAGAATCAGTGCACTCAGAGCCGAGAAAAAACTTAGGAACAACCATCCACAAGCAGCCAACTAGGATTCCCCAATCAGGCAGCTGCTTAAGCCTCAGCCAATCTAATCATGCTCTTTGAACACGTGTGACACATCCTTGTACAGTTTCCCTTCCTTACAAAGTCATATAAAATGATGTGCAGATGTTTCACTATTTCTCACCCCATGAAACTAAATGCAACTGATTCACTCCGTGACAAATAAAACATTAGGGAAAAAAAAACTCAGGATGCAAAACTAACCAAATGAGAGCAGCTCTGGTTACAGCAGGTCAGGGGGAGGGAGATGATCCCTCTCACTGTAGCCCGAGGTGAGAAACTGGGAGAAACCCAGTGAAGCCTTTGGGTACCATGTGATACTGCAGAGCTAGAAAATCATGCAGGATATACTGTGTCTTGTTCCACTTGGGAGGCAAAATTCACACACCTCTTTAATGAAATCAGCACTCACCACTTCACATCTGTAATATGCACAATGAAATGACAGTACAGAGACAGCAGTTTCACTCAGCAGCCAAGCTCTGACAATTCTGAGAGTACAAGGGGACAGCCATCCCCCCTTTGCTGTGAGAGAAGGACCAGACAGTGAGGATGGACTTCAATCCATCCAGGGGTGCTCACCAGTGGACAAATGCTTATTCTGTTAGTACTAAATTGGAGGCAGTGTCCTCAAAGGAAGCAATAAGAGGACCCTAAAACATCTAGGGACTGGCAAGATAGGTTATTCTCCCGCCCACTGATCCTATGCTCATAACCCTGCCAACACTGGGGTTTGACACTAGAATCACCCCCCTCTGCACAGAAAATCAACTGCTCTCAAGCTTGAGAAACCTTAGGCCTTCCCCCATCCCATTCCTAGAGAAGTGGAGAGGAGTCCACACAGGTAACTGTTTCTAGAGAGGCAGGGGTTAATAATAATATAGAGAGGCAGGAGTTTTAATAATCTTTCTTAGAGCAGACATTCATTTCTTAAATCAGGGATTTGAGCCAGGACCTGTGGAATAGTAAGGAGTTAATAACAGAGGTCCTGAGGCCCAGAGGCAAACAAGCCAAGGAGTGAAGCAAGCAATCATTAAGTATGAACACTTCTCACTACTCTCCACCCCACCCCCAACCATGCTAAAAGTTGTGAGTTGAGTGGTGCTCCTCTCCTCAAAAAGATAAGTTCAAACATGACACCCATAAATATGACCTTATTTGGAAACAAGGTCTTTGCAGATGTACTCAAGTTAGGATGAGGTCACACTGGAGCCGGGTGACCCTACATCCAATAAGACCAATGTCATTATGAGAAGAGAAGAAACCCAGGCTGACACGGGGACAACAGCCAGGTGACATCAGAGGCAGAGACCACAGTGCTGTGGTTGGAAGCCAAGAAACACAAGGAAGGTCGGTGAACATCAGAGGCTGGAGGGAAGGATTCTCCTCTAGAGCCTCCAGGGAGAGCACAGTCCTACCAGCACCTGGATTTGGAACTTGTAGCCTCCAGAACAGGGAGACCATAAACTTCTGTTGTTTTAAGTCACCCAGTTTGTGGTGCTTTGTTACGGCAGCTCTAGAAACTGATACTCTAGTCTGAGCCTCACACTTCTGTCGCCTCAGCTTTACTAAGATTTCTAACTGCTTCTGCTGTCACCCCTCCAGTGACCATCAGAGGACTCTCTTAACTCCCACATCAGACCACATCCCTCCTCTGCTCTGGACCGTCCAAGGCTTCCATCCCACTTCCGGTCCCCTGCCCATTGCTCGGAGACCAGCTCCCTCCCATCCCCCTGCTCACTCTCCTCAGACATGGTGGTCTTCCCACTGTTCCTCCAACCTGCCAGGTCAGCTACTTCCTGAGGACACCCTGCCTCAGACCCCTTCCCCCAGGTGACTGCCTGGCCCCTACCTTCATGTCACTCAGACCCTCTGAGGCACCAGCTCCTCAGGGAGGTCAGGATGCCAGTCCACCTCTCACTCTGTAACATCCTCCCCATAAGAACAGGAGCCCCGTGAAGGCAGGGCCTTGTCCTCCTGTTGTACAAGCTCCCACACGTATCGGGCACATAGAGACCCGGGCAGGGAGACCAGCGACTGAAGACACCAGCAGAGTGGGCATCTCTGACCCAGAGTGCTCGAATACCCAACCTCGATTCTGGTGTTAATGGTAGATGCTCTTTAGGCAGACTATGTATAACAATCACCTGGATACAATTAGGTCTTAGTAGCTCTAATTTCTAAATAATACACTTTGACTTAAGTCTAATTTCTAAAAAGTACACTTTGACTAAATAAAATAGCATCATTATCCTTAAAAAATTTCATTAGAACAGTGATGATTTAATAACCCTGTGGTTGTACTTTCATACACTTTAGGGTTTTTGTGACTTAGAGTATCACAGTGACATTTCTACAGGTCTTTGGATTCATCCTGCAAGGCGTGAACACCAGTTCTGAGAAGGGGGTGAAAAACTGAGGGAGAAGAGGTTATTTACCATGAATCCAAGCATACTGACCTGCTGGGAGGTCTGGCTTTCAAGACTCCTGAGTGCTAGCAATTCCACAGACTTCTAGAAACTACTTACATCTTTCAGTATCAGAATCTGACTTGCATCTTTTAGGAACTGCAACTGATGAGTCACTAAGATTGTGATCTTCTCCCTCAAGGCCTGATGAATACACCTACAAATGTAAAAGATACAGAATACAAAAGCACATTAATGGGAGTGCTTCAAACTGAAAAATTATGCTGAAAACAATGAGACAAAGACCACACAGCAGTCAAAGATCTGTAATTTAAATACCAAATCAATAATAAAAATTAAATAAACATAAATCAATTCATCTAACTAAGTTCTTAAATTTACCAGCAAGAAATTTGAATCTAATGCTGCTAAAAAATTGCAAAAAGCAGTCCAGTGAAGGCACAAACAGCTAAGCTTTTTTTCCCCTAAAACTCAAGTTAAAAATTATTTGCATGCTTCATAAAGAAAAATAACTGAGTAATACTGAGATTCCAAAACTTGACTGAACTAAAACACTATTTTATCACTATGCAGGAATGGGAGGACAGGGATCTATGTCATATAGAAATGTGTACATTCTTAGACAGCTTTCTAGGTGATTGTTTATAATGAATGATGCACATATTAGCAACAAAAAATTAATAGATTCTTGGTAACATTTGCCAGAGTGCATTTTCTAGGCACTTGTTCCCAAAGAATATTAGACAGAAAATGAATGCCAGTGTGGCCTCCATCAGTCTCTACAACATTCCCAGTTCCAACCAGGAAGAAAGTCTTCTTTCATTAGGACTGAACACGTTCCAAATGTAAAATAAAAAATGGAATCCCAATGGCCCAAATTACAGTGGAAATCACCCAGCGGCTCAGAACACCCACCAGTTCTCTACAGACAAGACCCCCCTCACTATTCAACCTTAAATTTTATTCACAGTTAAAAAAGAAAAAAAACAAACTGCTCCACTATTTTAAATGCAGACCCCTAGAGACTCAACCCCAGGCTTAGCCACAGGGTCCACAACCCCTTCAGGGAAGCAAGTAGCTGGGTCCGGGTCCCCAGTGACCCCAGGCAGGATTCCAGGCAGGTACTCTGGGAGCCCATGGTCCTCGCAGAGCAAATCTCAGGAATCTGGGCCAGAGCTCAGCCTGTGAGTGAGTCAGATGGAGAGTCTTAGAGGCAGCAGACTGAAGCTCAGACCCTCTCACGAGCCTGATGACGCCGGACAAGAGACTAAACCTCAGTTTCTTCATCTCAAACAGCGTCAATGACAACTTCACCCACACGTTCTGAGAAGTCAAACCACCAATATGCTCAGTAAACGTCAGACCCCTTCTCCAGTCCTCCCTAAGCACAAGTGGTCCTGTGCTTTGGACTCAGGACAGAAAAGTCCTAAGGGGACACTCTGGGTCTGTGATCAGAAGCAAGACTCCAGGATGTAGACACACACACCATCGTTTTATTAAGTCCAAAAGGATTCATTTTTACCTTTTGATCTGTATTAGCTCAGTGCTCATACTTAAGTTTCTTGACTGACATCTTCTCAAACTTAGTACAAAAGCATTTAAATGGAATTCGTCTCCTTAATTCATAATTACCTGCCAATAGTCCCTGAAGGTGGATGTTAACCAAATGTGATGTGCTCTTATGTCCAAGATGGACCAACCCAAAAGTTTTAAGATATTTTCTTCTTCACTTTCCATCACAGATGAGGTAATATAAATTATTACAATGAAGTGATCAGTTGATGGCTTTGAATTTTTCCTAAATAATGCTTTTATCCAATCACTAGATAAATACACTAATTTCCAAGTTTTTAGAGGAAAGATTTCCAAGTCATGCCATACAGATGATTGAGTCAGCAACCAGTTGTTTAACTGTTATTCCTATATAAAGGCTGTGTTAATCCTATAATCCCATATATCATCCTATATAAGGGCTGTGTTAAGAGGGGACACATCCCATGGTGGAGGGGATACAAACAAGACAGACAGAATCCCCACCTCCATGCATTCAATCAACAGAGGTTTGTTGAGGAGCCAGGCACTGTCCTAAGTGCAGAGGATACACCCATATGTCAAGATGGAAATCAATACTCTGCACTGTGTACCGGGGGACCCACTGAGTGAGTGTAGAAAAGGCACTATTGCACTGTGCTCTGTGATCTTAAGGAGCTCTGAAGGAGCATCCTTTTAGGTAGGGAGACACAGGAGCCCTGAGACTATCTGGGGAAACATCCTGGAAGAAGACACAGCAGGTGCAGGGGTGCTGGGGCAGAACAAGCTAGGCTGTGGCACCTTCCTGCAATCATAGCTTAGGAGGGGTAATTCAGTTCAGTTTCTCAGTTGTGTCCGACTGTTTGGACCCCATGGACTGCAGCACACCAGGCTTCTCTTTCCTCACCAACTCCTGGAGCATGCTCAAACTCATGTCCATCTAGTCAGTGATGCCATCCAACCATCTCATCCTCTGTTGTCCCCTTTCCCTCCTGCCTTCAATCTTTCCCTCATTGGAAAAGACCCTGATGGATCTTTCCCTCTTGGAAAAGACCCTGATGCTGGGATAGATTGAAGGAGAGGTGGGGAGACTCATAAATGGCCAAGTGCATCCACTCAGGGCTCTGGGAAGATAGATGGCACGGGCGCCCCCTGGAGGATAAAGAGGGAACGGCAGGGCCCATCCTCCACCTTCCTTCTGTGTCCTGTGCACTGCTCCCTGGCTCTGGGACAGAGGGACCTGTATGCACAGACAGACGGGGGTGAGAAAGGACCCTCAACAGAGCCAGCACAACTGGACACCGAGTGGGTGTGGGGACGAGCTGGAAAGGTTGATGGGGGCAGAAGAAGTCTGTTCTCTGTCTGAGGACCTGGAGCTGCTTCCCGAACGTGAAGGGGTGGGGGGTGGGGGGTGTCCGTGAAGGGCAAGAGCAGGTGGGTGATCTGTGTAGGGAGGGTGAGCTGTGTAGACAGCAGCGTGGGAGTCTGATCAGGACACACCTGAAGAGCTGATGACACAGGAGGAGTGGGTCTGGGATGTGGGGCTGAACCAGGATGGGATCCATAGCATGATAAAACTCCATCAGTTTACCTATGGCCTCTCACCTTCTGTAGGTGATAGAACCCACTTAGTGCCCACAGAATAAAGTTGTAAAACTCACAAACCTCAATGACCGGATATAGATTCATGACTGTAGGAAACTGTTAATGGCAAGTAGAAGTGTGATTCATCCACTTTTAATACAAAACCCTCCCCATGACTAAGCTTCTATATGACTACCATCTCTCACAACATATTTTTCCATCCAGTTCTCTAACTTGAGAACACTCTCCAGTTGCTGTTGAGTGATTTCCTAATTTGCTTTCATGCTTTCTGCTTTAAGTCACTCTAGAGGTTGGGGTTCTGATCAGCAAACAACAATCTTAAACTTGCTTCTCTCAAGTATCCAAAGTGGTACATCCAAAATATTGGAGAGGATTTTATAAATGTCTCCTGTGTTAGAAAAATAACTCAGGAGAACTTCTGTGATCAGCACACTATACTTGGTACTAAAATGCCTGCTGTCCCCTCCCTGTGACACAGATGCAATGACTAGCAGATTCTGTTACTGCCCTGATGGGGAACTTGTGCAGATGCTCACAAGATGGGTGACAGATATTTGTGAGTTCAGGGCGGGGTGCTGGGAACAAGGAGGCTGAGATACTCATGATGCCAGAAGGGTGCAGGTTGGGAAATCCCTGTCACAGCACTAGCTCCTGTCACTGAACTCATGACAAGACACAAGCACTTCTCTAAGGGAAAACTCATTAAGTCATGAACAGGAGAAGGTGGGAAAGGGAAGTCAGATCAGAGAGCTGGGGGCCATGCCATGTGTCAGCTGCCCTGCTCACTCATGTTCTGAAAGATTCAGTGCTACTATGCAGTTTTCTTTTAATTGTGGTAAAATATACCTAACATGAAATTTACCATTTCTGCCATTTTAAGCGTAGAGCTCAGTGGTATTAAGTACATTCACATTGTTGTGCAGTCATCACCACCATCCATCTCCACAAATCTTTCATCACCCCAACACTAAGGATGTCTTACATTCAGGCAGGTTCCACCAAAGACTAACAACCCCTGCTTAGTGGATGTGGAATCCCAGCTCCTCATATCCAGAGCTCAGAGCTCCTCACACATCTCCCTCTCAAACACTGTACTCTGCTGAAGTCTCTACTTTGCTAACATCTAGAAGGATGTTCTGTAAATCAATCGTGTCCCCTCAGATTCACCTGCTGACACCTTAGTTGCTAGTTCCTTAGAATTTGGTGACAAGGACCTTAGAGAAGTAATGATTACCCTTAGTTATTCTGCCTAATCTAATGTGACTGGTATGCTTAGATGAAGAGAAGACTAAGACATAAGGACAGAGACACAGGCATGTAAATCAGTGAAATTAGAACACAGTCTCCCACCATGCACAAAAATAAACTAAAAATGGCTTAAAGACTTAATCATAAGATGTGACACCATAAAACTCCTGGTAGAGATTATAGGCAAAACATTCTCTGACATAAGTTATACCAATGTTTTCTTAGATCAGTCTCTTAAGGCAATAGAAATATAAACAAAAATATACAAATGGGGGTTTCCCTGGTGGCTCAGTAGTAAAGAATCCACCTGTCAATGTGGGAGACACAGGATCTCTCCCTGGTCCAGGAAGATTCCTCAGGCGCAAAGCACCTCAACACATGCAACACAACTACTGAACCTGTGCTCTGGAGCCCAGGACCTGCAATTATCAAGCCCACACACCACAGAGCCAGGCTCTGCAACCAGAGAAGCCATCACCATGAGAAGCCCATGCATCACAGCTAGAGAGTAGCCCCTGTTCATCCCAATTAGAGAAAAACACCCACAGCAACAAAGACCCAGGGCAGTCATAAATAATTTAAAAATAAAAAATGCACAAATGGGACCTAATCAAACTTACAAGCTTTTGCACAGCAAAGGAAACCATAAATAAAATGAAGAGACAACCTACAGAATGGGAGAGAATACTACAAATGATGTAACCAACAAGGGCTAAATTTCCAAAATATACAAACAGCTCATACAACTCAACAACAATAACAACAAAAAAATCCAATAAAAAACTGGACATTTCTCCAAAGGGCACGAACAGATGGCCAACAGACACATGATAAGAAGCTCACCATTGTGAATTACTAGAGAAATGCAAATCAAAACCACAATGAGGTTGGAATGGCCATCACTAAAATGACAATGGCTGAGAGGGTGTGGAGTAAAGAAAATCCTCCTACACTACTGCTGGGATACAAATTGCTGCAGGTACTATGGAAAAGAGTATGGAGGTTCCTCAGAAAATTGAAAATAGAATTACTTTATAATCCAGTAATCCCACTCTTTGGCATATATCTGGATGAAACTATAAATCACAGGTACCCCTATATTCATAGCAACACTATTCACCACAGCAAAAACACAGAAACAACCTAAATGTGCATTCACAAATAAATGGATGTGGTACATAGCGACAATGCAATACTACTCAGTGATTAAAAAAGAAAAAAATAATACCATTTGCAAAAACGTGGATAGACATGGAGAATATCATACTAAATAAAGTAACTCAGAAAGAGAAAGACAAATATCATGTATCACTTATATATGGAATCCAAAATATGGCAAAAATGAACCTATCTATAAAACAGAAACAGACTCACAGAAATAGTGAACAGACTTAGGGTTGCATGGGTGGAGGGGGTATGAGAGAGGGATGGACTGAGAATTTAGGGTTAACAGATACAAATTATTATGTTTGGAATGAATAAACAACAAGGTCCTACAGTATAACACAATGAACTATATTCAATATTCTGAGAGAAACCATAATGGAAGAGAATATTAAAAAGAATGTATGGAAGGAGGAGCCAAGATGGCAGAGGAATAGGATGGGGAGACCACTTTCTCCCTTACAAATTCATCAAAAGAACAATTGAATGCTGAGCAAATTTCACAAAACAATTTCTGATCGCTAGCAGAGGACATCAGGTGCCCAGAAAAGCAGCCCATTGTCTTCAAAAGGAGGTAGGACAAAATATAAAAGATAAAAAGAGAGACAAAAGAACTAGGAATGGAGACCCGTCCTGGGAAGAGAGTCTTAATAGAGGAAGTTTCCAAACACCAGGAAACCCTCGCACTGGCGGGTCTGGGGGAAATTTTTGAATCACGGAGGGCAACCTAACTGGGAGGAAAAATAAATAAAACCCACAGATTATGTGCCTAGAAGCAACTCCCAGCAGAAAAGTACCCCAGACTCCCGCATCCGCCACCAGCAAGTGAGGGCGTAATGGAGAGGAGCGGGCGGCATTGCTTAGGGTAAGGACGGTTCCCGAAGGCCCTGAGAGCAATCAGAGGGAGGTTTCATGAGATAGCAACTTAAACTGTGGGATAGCAAGAGAGAGAGAGAGAAAATTAACCGGCTGGAACACACTGCCAGCCATTCACAGAACAAAGAGACTGAGCAACTCCAGAGAAGAGCTAGCTGGCAGAGGACCGGCCCATCCCCGCCAGAGGCAGGAGGCAGGGGGGAGGGGAAAGGGGCAAATTCTGCCTCGGAGACAGTATGCCCTACCACACTGCAAACAGGCCTCCAGTTTCTAACCAAAGACTTCCTGAGATTCTGGATGGTCGACATCTGCCGGGAGGGTCACGGCTAAACACAAGGCGCACGCACCTGACTGGCGTGGGCAGAAACTGAGGCTGGGACCGCAGAGGGGAGAAGGTGTGCCACACCCAGGGAAAGGGCGCCCATGAAGCTCCTGGCTGCCTGAGCTGCTCGGGCGGGGAAGGCACAAAACGCAGGCGCAACCGAGTTTGCGCTTTTGTGGAATACCCAAAACTGGAACCACACGCAATGCAGGGCGCGCTCTATATAGAGCAGCTGGGAGCCTGAGCAGTGTATACGGGGAAAGCACACACACCCGTGAGCGGGGGCAAACCCAGTGTGGCTGGAATACTGTGAGTGCTGCCCATACACAGGGATATCTGTCTGCAGCCCCCCTCCCTCCCAGCAGCAGGACTGAACTAGTGAACCTGAACAAGAGATCACCTCCACCCACCTGTGTCAGGTCAAAAATTAGACACTGAAGAGATCGGCAAAGAGAAGCCAAATAAAAAAAGAGAACCACTCCAGAAGGGACCGGTGCAACAGATTAAAATCCCTGTAGGTAACACCGATTACACCGGAAGGGGCCTATAGATATCGAGACGTGTAAGCTGGAATGAGGAGCTATCTGAAACTGAACTGAACCCATACTGACCACAACAACACCAAAGAAATTCCTAGACATATATTTTACCTTTAATTTTTTTAATTAAATTTTTTTTCTTTTCTTTTATTTTATTTTCTTTTAAAATTCCCTATCACTCCCCCATTACTTCTTAACTTTCATTTTCATATATTTTTATGATTTCTTTAATTAGGGACAAAATATTTTTTCTTGTTTGTTTTTCCTTCTCTTTTTTTTTCTCTAATTTTCTTTTAAAGTCCTCTATTACTCCTCTATTATGCCTTAATTTTCATTTTCATTTCACTATAACCTTGCAAAAAAAGAGAGAGAGAGAGAAGCCCTATTTTTAAACTGAACTTCATATATATTTCTAAAATTTTTTGTGTTTTTGTTTTTAATATTGTATTTTTAAGAGTCTAACCTCTACTCTAGATTTTTAATCTTTGTTTTTCAGTATGTGATATAAATTTTGGACATTTAAGAATCCAATATTCAGTTCCCATTTTTATTCAGGAGTGTGTTGACTACTCTCTCCCACTTTTGACTCTCCGTTTTCTACCTCAGAGCACCTCAATTTCCTCCTTTCCCCTTCTCTTCCGAATCCAATTCTGTGAATCTTTGTGGGTGTCTCGGCTATGGAGAACACTTTGGGAACAGAGAACTGCATAGATCTGTCTCTCTCCTCTTGTGTCCCCCTTTTTCTCCTCCTGCTCATCTCTATCCCCCTCCTCACTCTCCTCTTTTTCATGTAACTCTGTGAACCTCTCTGGGTATCCCTCACGGTGGAGAAACTTTTCACCATTAACCTAGAAGCTTTATTATCAGTGCTGTATAGTTGGAGAAGTCTTGAGGCTACTGGAAGAATAAAACTGAAATCCAGAGGCAGGAGACTTAAGCCCAAAACCTGAGAACACCAGAAAACTCCTGAGCAGATGGAACATTAAGTAATAAGAGACCATCCACAAGCCTCCATACCTACACTGAAACCAACCACCACCCAAGAGCCAAAAAGTTCCAGAGCAAGACATACCACGAAAATTCTCCAGTAATGCAGGAGCATAGCCCTGAGCATCAACAAACAGGCTGCCCAAAGTCACACCTAACACATGGACCCATCTCAAAACTCATTACTGGACACTCCATTGCACTCCAGAGAGAAGAAATCCAGTTCCAAACACCAGAACACCGACACAAGCTTCCCAAACCAGGAAACCTTGACAAGCCAATCATCCAACCCCACCCACTGGGTGAAACCTCCACAATAAAAAGGAACCACAGACCACCAGAATACAGAAAGCCCACTCCAGACACAGCAATCTAAACAAGATGAAAAGGCAGAGAAATGGCCAACAGGTAAAGGAACATGAAAAATGCCCACCAAGTCAAACAAAAGAGGAGGAGAAAGGGAATCTACCTGAAAAAGAATTTAGAATAATGATAATAAAAATGAACCAAAATCTTGAAAACAAAATGTAGTTACAGATAAATAGCCTGGAGACAAAGATTGAGAAGATGCAAGAAATGTTTAACAAGGACCTAGAATAAATAAAAAAGAGTCAATTAAAAATGAATAATGCAATAAATGGGATAAAAAGCACTCTGGAGGGAACCAACAGTAGAATAATGGAGACAGAAGATAGGATAAGTGAGGTAGAAGATAAAATGGTGGAAATAAAGGAGGCAGAGAGGTATAAAGAAAAAAGAGTCAAAAGAAATGAGGACAAACTCAGGGACCTCTGGGACAATGTGAAATGCCCCAACATTCGAATCATAGGAGTCCCAGAAGAAGACAAAAAGAAAGGCCATGAGAAAATACTCGAGGAGATAATAGATGAAAACTTCCCTAAAATGGGGAAGGAAATAGTTACACAGGTCCAAGAAACCCAGAGAGTCCCAAACAGGATAAACCCAAGGCGAAACACCCCAAGACACATATTAATCAAATTAACAAAGATCAAACACAAAGAACAAATATTAAAAGCAGCAAGGGAGAAACAACAAATAACACACAAAGGGATTCCCATAAGGATAACAGCTGATCTATCAATAGAAACCCTTCAGGCCAGAAGGGAATGGCAGGACATACTTAAAGTAATGAAAGAGAATAACCTACAACCCAGATTACTGTACCCAGCAAGGATCTCATTCAGATATGAAGGAGAATTCAAAAGCTTTACAGACAAGCAAAAGCTGAGAGAATTAAGCACCACCAAACCAGCTCTTCAACAAACGCTAAAGGATCTTCTCTAGACAGGAAACACAGAAAGGTTGTATAAACGTGAACCCAAAACAACAAAGTAAATGGCAACGGAAACATACCTATCAGTAATTACCTTAAATGTAAATGGGTTGAATGCCCCAACCAAAAGACAAAGACAGGCTGAATGGATACAAAAACAAGACCCCTATATATGCTGTCTACAAGATACCCACCTCAAAACAAGGAACACATACAGACTAAAAGTGAAGCACTGGAAAAAATTATTTCACGCAAATGGAGACCAAAAGAAAGCAGGAGTTGCAATACTCATATCAGACAAAAGACTTTCAAATAAAGGCTGTGAAAAGAGACAAAGAAAGATATTACATAAGATCAAAGGATCAATCCAAGAAGATACAACAATTATAAATATATATGCACCCAACATAGGAGCACCACAATATGTAAGGCAAACGCTAATGAGTATGAAAGAGGAAATTAATAGTAGCACAATAATAGTGGGAGACTTTAATACCCCAGTCACAACTATGGATAGATCAACTAAACAGAAATTTAACAAGGAAACACAAACTTTAAATGACACAATGGACCAGCTAAACCTAATTGATATCTATAGGACATTTCACCCCAAAACAATCAACTTCACCTTTTTCTCAAGTGCACATGGAAACTTCTCCAGAATAGATCACATCCTGGGCCATAAATCTAGCCTTGGTAAAGTCAAAAACATTGAAATCATTCCAGTCATCTTTTCTGACCACAGTAGAGTAAGATTAGATCTCAATTACAGGAAAAAAATATTAAAAATTCAAACATATGGAGGCTAAATAACACGCTTCTGAATAACCAACAAATCATAGAAGAAATCAAAAAAGAAATCAAAATATGCATAGAAACGAATGAAATTGAAAACACAACAACCCAAAACCTATGGGACACTGTGAAAGCAGTGCTAAGGGGAAGGTTCACAGCATTACAGGTTTACCTCAAGAAACAAAAAAAAAATCAAATAAATAACCTAACTCTACACCTAAAGCAACTAGAGAAGGAAGAAATGAAGAACTCCAGGGTTAGAAGAAGGAAAGAAATCTTAAAAATTAAGGCAGAAATAAATGCAAAAGAAACTAAATAGAGTATAGCAAAAATCAACAAAGTTAAAAGCTGGTCTTTTGAAAAAATAAACAAAATTGACAAACCATTAGCAAGACTCATTAAAAAACACAGGGAGAAGAACCAAATTAACAAAATTAGAAATTAAAATGGAGAGATCACAACAGACAACACGGAAATACAAAGGATCATAAGAGACTACTACCAGCAGCTCTATGCCAATAAAATGGACAACTTGGAAGAAATGGACAAATTCTTAGAAAAGTATAACTTTGCAAAGCTGAACCAGAAAGAGATAGAAGATCATAACAGACCCATCATAAGCAAGGAAATCAAAACTATAATCAGAAATCTTGCAGCAAACAAAAGCCCAGGACCAGATGGCTTCACAGCTGAATTCTACCAAAAATTTAGAGAAGAGCTAACACCTATCTTACTCAAACTCTTCCAGAAAATTGCAGCAGGTAAACTTCCA
Organism: Muntiacus reevesi; assembly: GCA_020226045.1. Taxonomy (NCBI): domain Eukaryota; kingdom Metazoa; phylum Chordata; class Mammalia; order Artiodactyla; family Cervidae; genus Muntiacus; species Muntiacus reevesi. Next base: position 15,448,732 of record CM035254.1, on the reverse strand, counting down.
ACCTCATTCCATTAGGCCACCATCACCCTAATTCCAAAACCAGACAAAGATTCCACAAAAAAAGAAAACTACAGGCCAATATCACTGATGAACATAGATGCAAAAATCTTTAACAAAATTCTAGCAAACAGAATCCAACAACATATTAAAAAGGTCATACATCAAAACCAAGTGGGCTTTATCCCAGGAATGCAAGGATTCTTTAATATCTGCAAATCAATCAATGTAATACACCACATTAACAAATTGAAAGATAAAAACCATATGATTATCTCAATAGATGCAGAAAAAGCCTTTGACAAAATTCAACATCCATTTATGATTAAAACTCTCCAGAAAGCAGGAATAGAAGGAACATACCTAAACATAATAAAAGCTATATATGACAAACCCACAGCAAGCATTACCCTCAATGGTGAAAAATTGAAAGCATTTCCCCTGAAATCAGGAACAAGACAAGGGTGCCCACTGTTGCCACTACTATTCAACATAGTTTTGGAAGTTTTGGCCACAGCAATCAGAGCAGAAAAAGAAGTAATATGAATCCAGATAGGAAAAGAAGAAGTGAAACTCTCTCTGTTCACAGATGACATGATCCTCTATATAGAAAACCCTAAAGACTCTTCCAAAAAATTACTACAGCTAATCAACGAAAATAGTAAAGTTGCAGGATATAAAATTAACACACAGAAATCCCTTGCATTCTTATACACTAACAATGAGAAAACAGAAAGAGAAATTAAGGAAACAATGCCATTCACCATTTCAACAAAAAGAATAAAATACTTAGGAGTATATCTACCTAAAGAAACAAAAGACCTGTACATAGAAAACTATAAAACACTGATGAAAGAAATCAAAGAGGACACAAACAGATGGAGTAATATACCGTGTTCATGGATTGGAAGAATCAATATTATCAAAATGGCTATACTACCCAAAGCAACCTATAGATTCAATGCAATCCTTATCAAGCTATCAATGGTATTTTTCACAGAACTAGAACAAATAATTTCACAATTTGTATGGAAATTAAAAAAAAAAAAAAACCTCAAATAGCCAAAGTAATCTTGAGAAAGAAGAATGGAACTGGAGGAATCAACCTGCCTGACTTCAGACTACAAAGCCACAGTCATCAAGACAGTATGGTATTGGCACAAAGACAGAAACATAGATCAATGGAACAGAATAGAAAGCCCAGAGATAAATCCATGAACCTATGGACACCTTATCTTCAACAAAGGAAGCAAGGAAAAAAGACAACCTCTTTAACAAGTGGTGCTGGGAAAACTGGTCAACCACTTGGAAAAGAATGAAACTCGAACACTTTCTAACACCATACACAAAAATAAACTCAAAATGGATTAAAGATCTAAACGTAAGACCAGAAACTATAAAACTCCTAGAGGAGAACATAGGCAAGACACTCTCCGACATAAAACACAGCAGTATCCTCTATGACCCACCTCCCAGAATATTGGAAATAAAAGCAAAAATAAACAAATGGGACCTCATGAAACTTAAAAGCTTTTGCACAACTAAGGAAACTATAAGCAAGGTGAAAAGACAGCCCTTAGCTTGGGAGGAAATAATAGCAAAAGAAGAAACAGACAAAGGATTAATCTCAAAAATATACAAGCAACTCCTGCAGCTCAATTCCAGAAAAATAAATGACCCAATCAAAAAATGGGCCAAAGAACTAAACAGACATTTCTCCAAAGAAGACATACAGTTGGCTAACAAACACATGAAAAGATGCTCAACATCACTCATCATCAGAGAAATGCAAATCAAAACCACAATGAGGTATCATTACACACCAGTCAGGATGGCTGCTATCCAAAAGTCTACAAGCAATAAATGCTGGAGAGGGTGTGCAGAAAAGGGAACCCTCTTACACTGCTGGTGAGAATGCAAACTAGTACAGCCACTATGGAAAACAGTGTGGAGATTTCTTAAAAAACTGGAAATAGAACTGCCATATGACCCAGCAATCCCACTTCTGGGTATACACACCGAGGAAACCAGATCTGAAAGAGACACATGCACCCCAGTGTTCATCACAGCACTGTTTATAATAGCCAGGACATGAAAGCAACCTAGATGCCCATCAGCAGATGAATGGATAAGGAGGTTGTGGTATATATACACAATGGAATATTACTCAGCCATTAAAAAGAATTCATTTGAATCAGTTCTAATGAGATGGATGAAACCGGAGCCCATTATACAGAGTGAAGTAAGCCAGAAAGATAAAGACCATTACAGTATACTAATACATATATATGGAATTTAGAAAGATGGTAATGATAACCGTATATGCAAAACAGAAAAAGAGACACAGAAATACAGAACAGACTTTTGAACTCTGTGGGAGAAGGTGAGGGTGGGATGTTTCGAGAGAACAGCATTGAAACATGTATATTATTTAGGGTGAAACAGATCACCAGCCCAGGTTGGATGCATGAGACAAGTGCTCGGGCCTGGTGCACTGGGAAGACCCAGAGGAATCGGGTAGAGAGGGAGGTGGGAGGGTGGATCGGGATGGGGAATACATATAAATCCATGGCTGATTCATGTCAGTGTATGACAAAAACCACTACAATACTGTAAAGTAATTAACCTCCAACTAATAAAGATAAATGAAAAAAAAAAAAAAGAATGTATGTATGTATATGGGCTTCCCAGGTGGGTAAAGAAGCCACCTGCAATGCAGGAGATGCAGGTTTGATCCCTGTCGTGAAGATCCCCTGGAGAAGAGCATGGCAACCCACTCCAGTATTCTTGCCTGGAGAATCCTACGGACAGAGGAGCCTGGCGGGCTACAGTCCATGGGGTCGCAAATAGTTGGACACAACTGAAGCAACTGAGCACACACACACACACATGTATGTATATAACTGAGTAACTTTGCCATATAAAAAATTAACACAATATTATAAATCAATTATATTTCAATAAAAACTTCTTTTAAAAAGGGACAGAGATACAGGGATGCACAAGGACAGAGGGAAGACCATGTGAGGACATTGTGGTGTGGATGCCACGACTAGGCAAGGAGAGAGGCCACAGCAGAAACCAAACCTGCCCACACCCTGAACTTCCAGCCTCGAAAACTGTGAAAAAAATAATTTTTATTCTTTAAGTACCCCCAACTGTGACAACTTGTATAGGCTGAATGTTTTTATCCTCAAAATATACACATTAAACCTAATTCCCACTGTCAGCGTACTAGAGTATAGCTGTTGGGAGGTGACCAGGTTATGAGGATGGAGTCTGCATTAAAGGGATTAGTGAGTATCCTTATAAAAGGGACCCACACAGCTCCCTCATCCCTGCCATGACATGAGGACATAGGAACTGGACCCTCACCAGACACTGAATCTTCTGGTACCCTGATCTTAGACTTTCTCAGCCTCTAGAATTGAGGGAGATAAACTTCACTTCTAATGTGCCTTCAACACATGATGGAGGAAAAGAACTGACAGCCAATTACCTGGTAACCAAGTCCTGCTCTCTGATTTAAAAATGTTACATCAGCCTTCTTATCCCTGTGGTGTGGATCCATCAGCTCCAAGAGTCAGGGGGAAATCTGCCCTCTATCCCTCACTCCCTAAAGCACAGACACCACTATCCTCCACACACTGGAAGCACCTTCTGTATTTTCCTGTCCTGACCTCATCATGAGTCAAAATTTCTCTAGGATGGATCTTTTCTGTGGAGGGAAGGGAGGGGAAGGAAGAACACCAGGGCAGAATGAGCTGAGTCTCCTGAAGCATAAAAGTTTTCCTGAGCTCTCTTCCCTGATCTCTCTCTACAGGTACCTGGAAGGCAGAGATCATAGCAAATAAAAGCAAACTCACTCCTCGAACAAGTGCCTGCTGACTCCCGCGTCCACTGCGCTGAGTGGATCATCCAGGAGGTAGATGTCTGCATCCTGATACACGGCTCTAGAAAATGTAGAGAGATGTCAGGAGAGGACACTTCACACTGCCTGTCTCATCTCTGAATCATGACAGCATCCACCAACTCCATGTTCATTTCCAGGAGCCCAGGGAAAGGAGCAAGACCCTGCTTCACACAGACCAACCCAGTGAGTAAGGTCTGCATGCTCATGTCCACTAGGAGCCACGGAGGAGGAGGGGAAGGATGGAAACTGAAATCCCATTTACCTGGCCAGGCTGACCCGGGCTTTCTGTCCTGAACTCAGTGGGGTTCCTCCATCTCCTATCACAGTTAGATCTCCATCCATCAAATTCTGCAAATCCTATATGGAGATAAAAAAACGGAAAAAAGAAAAATATTTAAAATGTGTTCTCCTCCTGCCACCTTAACCTTTATAGTTCTTACAAGTGTTTAATCAACAGTGATGGGCTTATTTCACAGTGACCAATCTGTAACCTGGAAAATTAAAAAACCTCTCAGGGCTTTTCATTGGTTTCTATTCTGTATTTTTTCAAAGCATTTATGCATTTGACCATTTTAACAGATATTTATTCAGGATTGATTATACTCCAGGCATTGTTCTGGGCACAGTGAATTCAGCCATGCTGAAACAGAGCCCCTAGAGTTTCTCTCCACGGTGGGAGATGGACATAATGGAAAATTAACCTCAGTGGAAGTACTGAGGACAAGAAAGAAAATGAAGCTGCTCAGGGGGATGGAGAGTGAGCGAGGGAAGTGAGTTCACACTGGGTGGGGAGGGCTCTGCTCAGAGGGGATGTGGGCAGATCTGGGGGAGGTGGGGGCACTCAGGCAAACCTGGAGAGGCTGCTCCTCATAAAGGGAGGGGTGGGTGCAGGGGCCACGGGGAGATGCCCAAGGGGTTCAGGACAAGGAGGCAGGAGCAGAGTGAGAATGAGGGGAGTGAGGGCAGAGATGGAGGAGGAGGAGCCTGAGGTCACTCCAGTAATGGGGCAGGGGCAGAAGGGAGGACTGACATGGTCTGAGGTCTTTTAAAGAATTACTTCTATGCTTTGTAGGAAACAGGAAGTAAGGGGGTGGGGAAGAGTGAGAGCAGATACAAATGAGGAGGCTACTAGAATAATCTAGGGAGCAGTGAAAATGGAGAGACAGGGTCACACTCCAGACACACTTGGAAGGCGGTGTCTGTAAGACCTGCTGACTGGATGGGTGTGGGCTGTAAGAGAAGAGGACTGTGGTGTTGGGGTGAGGAAGGGGAAGGACAGGGTCTCAATGTTGGGGAAGATGGTAGAGGCAGGTTTAGGAGACTTGGCTTGTGGACAAGCTGAGATGACTTCTCAGTGATGTCATGGTGCAGCTGGACATGCAGGTGTGAAGGTCTGTGCTAGAGACACAGGTGTGAGGGCTGGTGGCCCAGTGTCAGGGAGTGTTTGACGGGAAGATTCCTACATGCTGTCTCTCATGAGTCCTTTGTCCCTCTTCAAGCAGAACAGCACGCTGCTCCCAGGGACTGAGGTCATTGTGTGAGGCAGGCTTGGGTCTCCTTTAGTAAACATTCTCTTTAGGACAAAACTGCTTAGTCTTGTTCCCCTTTCTTGAGATATGGATTGTCTCCTGACCTTGTGACTAACATTACCCCTTGTTCCCTTGGTAACGGTTGCTGCACGTTTGGTTTTCTGATCTCTATCATTCCCGAAAGAAGCTTCTTGTACCACAGCCTATATATACTCATAGAAAAATCATTAAAGCACCTTTGCTCCATCAGAGCTTAGGTCCCCGTGTCTTTTTTGTTTCTTTCTCTCTCTTTTTTTCTGGCTGATTCTCTGGAACGTGGAGACCCATCGTGCTCACTTTCCTGCCCAGGCTTCTAAGACCCTCTCGAGAAGGCACTTTGTGCCTTCACCCCCTTGAGAGGGCACCTGGTGCCTTCGTGAGTGATGCAAGTCCTGTGTCAAGGGCTTTATTGGCCCTCTGTGTAAACAAGGGAATATCAGCCTCTTTCTCTCTTACCACCAGGTTCTGGTCCATTAAAGGACTCCAACAGCCCAGGAGGTGAAGGCACATGATTTGTTTAATTTCAAGTTACCAGTTTTGCTGATCTTGGTCTCTGCTTCTCACTTTCAGAGAAGGGATAACACCTGACCAATGTCTTCACAGTGATATGTAAAACAAGTGACAGACAAGAAATAGGAACAGAAAGAGCAGGCTGGGCAGGAAAACCAAAAGGAAAGAAACAGTGATCTCAACAGGCACCAGCAGATCAGCTGAACTAAGTAGATGCTTGTCTGTAGAACCAGGAAAAACTCAAAGCTAAAAAGGATATGATATTTTGACTTCAGGATCTGGGAATCTACCATAAGCTATATTTGAATATTGTTTAAGAAGTAAATAGACAAATCTTTCTCTTTTCCCCAGAGTATCTGAGGAAATTAAAAAAAAAAAAAAAGACAAGAATATCTCTAAAATGGCAAGATGACAATCAGGTTAAAGTTACACAATTATCATATTAGAAAACTTTGAATTATCTACTAAACTCCTCAGGCATCAATCTAAGATACGCAGCACTACTTTCTGCAGATGACGCCCTCACTCTCTGTCTCTACTTGAGCAAGTCTGGGGAGAAAGCAGGTGGCACACTGGTGTCTCCATGATAAATAAGTCATTTAATCTCCCTAAGTCTCACTTTCTTCTTCTACAAAATGTGCAGCAGAAATAAGAGTCATTAAACTCAAGGATGATGTGAAAATCCATGTAGGAACACCCTCCATAAATGGAAAAAGGAAAGGAATTGATTGTAACTTGCTACTGGTGGCTGATGCCTATTTTCTCATCAGACCAACAGTGGGACCCCATGGGTCACAACATGCAAAGCAAGTGACAATAAAGAGAAGAAAGTGTGTCCATCATAACCCACACTGGTAGCCACAAAGACACACAGACAAACACAGGTTCCCTGTTCACTCAAAGCTGAACTGGGGTAAATAAAATGAAAGGCAGCAATTGCACTGTCATGAAAATTCATTATTTCACTTTCTTTCTTTGATGCGTTCAGAAGTTATGACTATCCCTTGCTTTGGTTTTCATGAACAATGAGCCATTTTAAGATAGGTTCCCAGCACTACACACACACACACACATACACACACGCACGGAGTTATCAGCCTCTGTTTCACTGTTGAAGTCCTGTGCAAACTTTAGCTTTTATGCTTTAATTCTACATTATTTCATTTTGCTTCCCAAAATAGTAACATGTCATAGCACAGCAATCTTAACTATGTTCTAGAAAAGGAACCTAAACCCACTCATTCACTCAGCACAGTCAGGGCATAAGAAACAGGCTCCCTCTGAGTCTGGTAGCAGGACTGCGAGTATGTTGTTGACTCTGACAATTATTTATGGACCAGCCCCAAATGGGAAAAACATTTCAGAGAATTTGATGCAAAATCCAAGTCAGGCTAATTTTCCAGTCACGACTTTCTGATAATGTTAAAGTGGAAAGCCTGACTTCAATATATACTACAATTCCTCCCACTGACAGGAAGGTGTTTTTATTCATGTTATTTTCCTTTAAATTTCACCAATTCTCACTGAACAGCAGACACATACACTAGAGGCAAACTAGGAAATGACAATGCAGGTTTGATGCCATCCATCCAGAAGCACATCAAGGGTCCTTCAGCAATGGTGGAGACTTACAGTAGAAGCACCACGGAGCAGATTGCTGAAGTGGTTGATGCGGACATGACGTGAGACCTTGGCATAGGAGGGCTGGACTCAAGTCAAGCAGTGGGAAGAACACACCTTCCTTCACACCTTTTCTTCTACTTGGAATCTCCCCTCCTCTCACAGCCTGTCAATATCCCACCCATCTTTCCAGGCTCAGCCCAAACACACTCTCCTATGAAACCATCCTGAAGTCATCTCTCTTCCTGCTGGGCTCCTAAGACTCTGTTTACAACTCTCATCTCTCATGAAGGACCTGTCTTATTCTGCTCCATTATTTGTACACATGCACACAGCTTCTCACAGCTCCTGGGGGGTAAGATCAGTGCACTAAGCTCTGTGCTGGACACTGATGCTGATTATCTCTAATCCTCACAATAAGCTCAAAGGAAGCACTAGCCCCATTTCACAGATGAGGAAACTGAGTAAAGTCACATCCCTGGTCTGAGGATGGTCAGCTGATAAGCAGAAGAGCAGGAATCTGAACTAGTTGATGTCAGCTCATAGTCTTTTGCTCTTTCACATCATGCTACCTAGATGGTAACTGAAGAGCATATTTGAAATGAAGGCAACACTAAATTAACTCAAGTCTTGAAAGCCTCTATACCTAGACACAGAAGGATCAACACACTTATTATCCTATGATTGTCAAGGCAATCTGAAAACATAATGTTCAAGGTGGCAAGAATGTGTTTTTTACACATTACAAACTTAGAAACATGAAATTACTAACATACAGGCATCCAAGAGGGGTTTGTAAGGTCAAATAACTTATGTGGGAAAATATCAAACTAGAATTTATCAACATGATACCTTTAACTATGTAATGCCTAAAAGCTTTTTATAAAAACTTGGTTAAAAGAAGTTTTAAAACGTGATTAAAGATAATATACAGACAAATGTTATATACCATATTGCCTATGGTAACAGAATATGTTTATTGTGGATTTATGTAGCATCTGGTCCCATCACTTCATGGCAAATAGATGGGGGAAAGGTGGAAAGAGATGGGGAAAAGGTAGAAACAGTGACAGATTTTAATTTCTTATGTTCAAAAATCACTGCAGACAGTGACTGCAGTCATGAAATTAAAAGCCCCTTGTTCCTTGGAAGAAAATCTAATGACAAACCTAGACAACATATTGAAAAGCAGAGACATCACTTTAACAAAGGTCCTTATAGTTAAATCTATGGTTTTTCCAGTAGTCATGTATGGATGTGAGAGTTTAACCATAAAGAAGGCTGAATGCCAAAGAAGTGATACTTTTGAACTGTGGTGCTAGAGAAGACTCCTGAGAGTCCCTTGGACTGCAAGGAGATCAAACCAGTCAATCCTAAAGGAAATCAATCCTAAATATTCACTGGAAGGACTGTAGCTGAAGCTGAAATTCCAATAATTTGGCCACCTGATACAAAGTGCCAACCCATTGGAAAAGACCCTGACACTGGGAAAGACTAAGGGCAAGAGAAGGGGACGACAGAGGATAAGATGGTTGGATAGCATCACTGACTCAATGGACATGGGTTTGAGTAAACTCCAAGAGATAGTGAAGGACAGGGAAGCCTGGCGTGCTGCAGTCGGAGATGAAAAGAGTAGGATAGGACTTAGTGACTGAACGACAATGATGAAGTGTTTACAGATGAACTAATCTAAGGTGTAGGATCTGCTTTAGAATACCGGGGGATGAGGTGGGGGTGTTGGATGGAGGGGTGGCACAGGGCAGGGGTAAAGCTCCAGCAAGACTGGACACCAGCTGACCCTGGCTGAACCTGGGGGTGGGAACATGAGGGTTCATTACACAGTGCTCTCTAGTCTTACAACTTTTTGTAACTCTCCATTGAAAAAAAGACTCTAAAAGTAAATGAAACTTCACCAAATAAAACAAAAGCATTCTGTGATCATTATCACATCAGAATTAAAACAGCAATGTATATGACTGCATACTTACCCAGAAGTCCAGCTTAAAGCAACAAATAAAAGATCTTTCAAATTAAAAAGAAAAAAAGAATTTTCAACAAACCTTAGATTTAAACCAACATTACCATTATTTGAAATACGAGTACATGAAACTCAAAAGCCATTACTCACCTCTACCAAAGCACAAGCCTTTATTACTTTTTCATATCGTTCCTTTTCATATTTCTTCCCAAATAAAATGTTACTCTTCACAGTTCCTGGAAACACCCAGGGCTGCTGAGAAACATATGCGATCCTCCCTTGCATGCTGACCTTCCCCTGGCTCGGGGGCAGCTCTCCCAGCAGAGCGCTTAAAAGTGATGACTGCAACAGACAGCAACACACACACATGAACACATGAACAGGGTGCACTCAGGAAAGAACATGCCCCGCAGTACAGCCGATCCCACGCTGGCGCTTGAACAAAGATATCAGAACAGGATAAAGTACAGCTCTGGAAGTTGCAGGGAAAAAATGGAAAAGAGCACTACTGGTCAATGTAAACTAAAGATTGATAAGGAATATTAACATGATAACAATCTACTCAGCCTGAGTTCCCCTAGATTAAATGCTCTACTTAGCAAAGACTAAGAATGTCTAACATCCTTCACTAGCAGAGCAGACCAGCAGGATGTGCATTTTCTGTATCTGAGGTTTAATGCAGTTGTTCCTGCATCTGGGTGTCTTTTACTTGACAAATACTTGTTCTTAAAAAGCTGATTCATGTCAATGTATGGCAAAAACTACTACAATATTGTAAAGTAATTAGCTTCCAACTAATATAAATAAATGGAAAAAAAATTAAAAAGTAAAAAAAAAAAAAAGCTATATGGGGACTTCCTGGTTGGGTCAGTGGTTAAGAACCTACCTTCCAGGATGAGGGAAAGAGATAGTTAGGGAGTTCAGGATGGACAGCTACACACTGCTGTATTTAAAACTGATCACAAACAAGGACCTACTGTACAGTGCATGCAACTCCATGCACTGGCAGCCTGGGAGAGAGGGGAGTTTGGGGCAGAATGGATACATGTGTACGTATGGCTGACATATACCCCTTCACTGTTCACCTGAAACTATCACAACATTGTTAACCAGCTATACTCCAATACAAAATAAAAAGTTAAAAAAATAATAATTATATCCAGATAATAAACACTGAAGAAAAAAAAGAAGAAGAAGAAGAAGAATCCACCTTCCAATGCCAGAGGCTCTGGTTAGATCCCTGGTTGGGGAACTAAGATCCTACAAGCCCCAGGGCAACTCAGCCCACATGCCACAGTTAGAGATGCCTTGCACTCTATAACATCAATGCAATCAAGTAAATAAACAAATATATTTTAAAAAACTTTTTTAAAGCTATGTGTGAAGAATATATACAAAGATTATTATTTAAAAGAACTCTGAGGTTGTTGTATTTGAAGAGTAGAAGTCCGTCATTCTCAGGGAGCTCAAATCCTGTGCTCTGTGACAACCTACAGGGGTAGGATGGCATGAGAGGTGGGAAAGAGGTTCAAGAGAGAGGAAACATATGCATACCTATGGCTGATTCATGTTGATGTATGGCAGAAACCAATACAATATTGTAAAGCAATTATCATCCAGTTAGAAATAAATTTTTTAAAAAGTTCTTCATGAAGGAAATCATCACCCTCTCATATGCACATCCCACATTTAGGTTTCTGTATTTTGTTGTACAAAACACAGGACCCTAAGCGTACATGTACATGTCCTTCACATCTCTTGTAACACACAGAAATGGCATGCCTATGTCCACACCATCAGAGCACACACCACACTGGGCTGAAATAGTCTGCCTGCATATCTGTCTCGACCTATAACCTGGTTACCTCTGGAGGGCAGAGGCTTAAGGGTCTTGCCCACTTCTGTACCTTTATCTCCAGCACGTGGCTGCACATTCACTATGTGTGTACTAACATGATCGAGTCGTCACATGAGGAAATGCTCAGAGCTTCCTAGAAGAGCCTTATCAACCTCAAGACGTCCTGGAGGGGCCGTCGTGGCAAAAAGAAGTCCCCACTGTCTGTCCATCCTGAACAGTTGCCACATAACTAATATCCTTCTCTGAGACGTCCAACCTCCTGACAAGCAGTTCCCAAATGTGCACCGTGAAGCACCAAGAACAAAAACGCAGTGTGCATTTATCCAGGTTTATTTGCCACTAAATCTTGCAAAACAAATGATCCATGGAACACTCCTAGAGAAACACTGTTCTAGGTATAGACAGCTCTGGGCTCCACTCTTAGAATTAGCAGCAGCAGCAGCAGCAGTGGTGCTGCATCAGTCTGACAAAAGGCCTCACAACTTACCTTTCCTGCTCCCACAGGTCCAACCACAGCTAACAGTTCACCAGGTCTGACAGTAAAGGAAAGGCCTTGTAGGGTTGGGGTCTCTGATGCCTGCAAATTAAAATTTATAAAAATGTACCCATTTCAATAAAGTTTTACACACATTACTTTAGAAAGTAGAGAAAATAATGTAATAGTCATTGATATGTTAATATTAACTCATATTTTTCTCCTTCCTATTTTAAGATACTGTGTCTGAAGCCCTTTTCATCCAATCCTATCTCTTAGGGGGTTTGAATTAGTTTTAGTTGCCTTTAGGAAACCTCCTTCTTTTATCAGATTTACATATGGACACGGCTCTAGACATCCATAGAATTTAAGTAGGAGAGATAACAAGACAACTGCCTGAAATGCAAACTGAATAATGCACACTAGTTTATTAAAATAATGTACTTAATAGAATATTCAGCATGGGAAGTTTTTAATCATTTATAAGTTTTCATTAGGACCCTTGGTTTTAACTGTCTCATTAATCTCCACAAGATGACAGCATAAGTACCTAGCATGCCTGGCCCTTTATTAAATAAACTGAAAGTCACTCAGTCCTGTCCAACTCTTTGCAATCCCATGGACTATACAGTCCATGGAATTCTCCAGGCCAGAATACTGGAGTGGGTAGCCTTTCCCTTCTCCAGCTTATCTTCCCAACCCAGGGATCGAACCCAGGTCTCCCACATTACAGGTAGATTCTTTACCAGCTAAGCCACAAGGGAAGCCCAAGAATACTGGAGTGGGTAGTGTTAACTACAAAGCGGCACTTACCAAGGGCATTGTCAATGAATGAACAACAAAGGCATTTGCCATCTGCCTCTACAGAGAATGAACCCCATGCTGCTATAGCTGCTGACCTTCAACAACCCGAGGGAGTTCAGGGTGGAGTGAGGAGCTCTGTGCTCCAGGGAATCTGATGGGACAGGCCTCTAGATAGTTGGATATTTTTAGGAATAGATTTTATGATCTCAGTCCTTGCATCTCCTCCTATCTAGAGAAGCACTAAATCCCTTCATGGTGACATCAGATCCTCACGACTAAGGAAAAATCCTTTTGTAAAATGAATGCCTCATGGTATTGAATTCCCCCTTCACCAAAACCTGATATATTGACCTTCTCCAACTGCCGCTTTGGAGAAGTCTGTCAGAACTATCTGAGATGCTGCCTTCCGGCCTGCAGTTCTCATTTGGCCTCTCCTTCCAAGGCTCTCTCACCCATGACTTAACCTGACAGCCCTAATTACTAACGACCCCAGCAAAGGGCACACTCCTTCCATAGGCAAGGCCTGGAGAACAGAACAGGGTGTTCTGGACTGCAATGATATTTACACAGAAGTCTGTGACCATGTTATTAAGCTCTTGAAAGAACAAGATAGTTCATTTTAAAATGCTGCATAGTTTGGTACAAAAGCAATTCAGTGGACACCTGCACACACTGGGGAGAGGATGCAGGGGACAGAAGGACAGACGCAGCGATGGGTCCACTTGAACACCTGCACGGAAGACATGTTGTCAGGCTCTCCCACCTGCTGCTCTGGGCCGCGGGCTGCCTGGCCACGCTCTGTGTGATGACCGGCTCAGGGCACCACCCTGGCCCTGACGTGACTACAGCCCGGCTTTACTGAGCACCACCACGAGAGCCCCAGTACCGCCACTCCTGAGGGGCACCTCTCCAGCACCAGAAATCTGGGGAACCATAACAGCTGTGTTTCCTGTTTTGATGCTAAGGCTGCTAATACTACCTGCTTTTGGACTGAATGAAAGGTAAAAGCTACCCCTCTAACTCTGACCTCACAACCTGTGCCAAAGTCTGCCTCTGATGCAGCCAGTTGTTTTGGAGGAATTGTCCTTGTCTTGGGTGTGCAGGCTGTAATTTTCTTTCTCTATAAATTCTATAAATCTAAAACACAAAACTACCACACTCTGTGGACTTCCCTGATGACTCATATGGTAAAGAATCTGCCTGCAATATGCAAGACCAAGGTTTGATCTCTGGATGGGGAAGATCCTCTGGAAAAAGGAATGGATACCCACTCCAGTATTCTTGGCCCGGAGAATTCCATGGACAGAGGATCCTGGCAGGCTACAGTGCATGGGGTTCCACAGAGTCGGACATGACTGAGTGACTAACACTAACCTCATCCTCTGAAAATAAACCTGCAAAATTAACAAGGACTGAAGAGTAACTCACTGAAACCAAAATATTATCTTTCAATATGTCCCATATGGAAGATGCTATTCCATGATCTTTAATTTTTCAAAGGATGCATATAGGAGCATCACCTTGAAAAAAAAATCAGTTAAATCATTTTGCTCAAAGGGAATATTTAAAATATTCTGCATGAATTCTTCTGAGCTGTCTTCTTTTACCTTAAATGACTGCTGCTGTGGGATTGATTTTCTCTTCCTGACATGCCAAATGTAACTCTGTAAGTGATGGAAAACACTGTCCTGTGCAGACAGCCTCATGATCCTTTTGCAGGTACAGTGAAAGTCGCTCAGCAGTCCCCAGGCAAGAATACTAGAGTGGGTTGCCATTCCCTTCTCCAGGGGATTTCCCCAACCCAAAGACAGAACCTGGGTCTCCTGCATCGCAGGCTTCTTTACCAATGAGCCAACCAGGGAAGTCCAATTTAAATGTAGTAATTTTAAAGCCTGAAAGCTGCATTATTTTTATGTGAACTCAGAATGTACTTCAGTGACAAGAACAGACAAGAAGGTGCTAAATGATCATCAATCAGGTGTATTTTTGGCTATCATTTCAAAAGTGGAATAAATTTAAAAATTTAGTATCCTTAGAGTAGAAAGTTGTGCTTTATAACAGTTATTTTTTCTACATGGAAAAAAAAAGATGCCATGTACCATACTTAAAGAAATGAATGGAAAGGATACAAAAATAGCAAAGTATAACAGATTATTGTTCATACTTGTAAAGTACCTTGTATCATTCAGAAATTAAAGAACAATACCTTAAAGACTAGGCTTAACATAAAATGTTGGTGATTTGGTATCTCACATGAAAGAAGGGAAAAGTTGGTCTGAGGATGTAACTGTTGATGTGGGCAATAAAAAAAAAAAAAATCTGCTTTAAGATACCATACTGCTAGTATTTAACTGAAAACTTACCTAATTTATTTCAAGTCTGAGTAACTGAAAGGATTTATACAAAGTCAAAAGCCTTCATCTATTGAACCACACTGAATTTTTCTTATGACTGTTAAAAAGTATAAAGTGTATTTAATTATATTTTCCTTTGTACTTCAAAAAACTATCCTAACACTATTCTACCTTAAAAAGATTTCCACCAAGCTATCTTAAAAAGTTAAGTCCTCTGAGGCAAGAAAAATGTTATTTTAGAATCACTTACTAACTCTTTAATGAGACAATTATTTTAATTTTTGACACAGATGGTGGAGGAATAGGACGGGGAGACCACTTTCTCCCTGACAAATTCATCAAAAGAACATTTGAACACTGAGCAAATTCCACAAAACAACTTCTGAATGCTGGCAGAAGACATCAGTTCAGTTCAGTTCAGTCACTCAGTCGTGACCGACTCTTTGCAACCCCATGAACCACAGCGCATCAGGCTTCCCTGTTCATCACCAACTCCCGGAGTCCACACAAACCCATGTCCATCAAGTCAATGATGCCATCCAATCATCTCATCCTCTGTCATCCCCTTCTTCTCCTACCCTCAATCTTTCCCAGCATCAGGGTCTTTTCCAGTGAGTCAACTCTTCGCGTAAGGTGGCCAAAGTATTAGAGTTTCAGCTTCAGCATCAGTAATGAACACCCAGGACTGGTCTCCTTTAGGATGGACTGGTTGCATCTCCTTGCAGATCAAGGGACTCGCAAGAGTCTTCTCCAACACCACAGTTCAAAAGCATCAATTCTTCAGCGCTCAGCTTTCTTTATAGTCCAACTCTCACATCCATACATGACCACTGGAAAAACTATAGCCTTGACTAGACGGACTTTTGTTGGCAAAGTAATGTCTCTACTTTTTAATATACAGTCTAGGTTGGTCATAACTTTCCTTCCAAGGAGTAAGCATCTTTTAATTTCATGGCTGCAATCACCATCTGCAGTGATTTTGGAGTCCAGAAAAATAAAGTCAGCCAGTATTTCCACTGTTTCCCCATCTATTTGCCATGAAGTGATGGGACTGGATGCCATGATCTTAGTTTTCTGAATGTTGAGATTTAAGCCAACTTTTTCACTCTCCTCTTTCACTTTCATCAAGAGGCTCCTTAGTTCCAACCCCACCCAGAGCAAGGAACCTCCACAACAAAGAGGAACCACAAACTGCCAGAATATGGATAGGCCACCACAAACACAGCAATCTAAACAAGATGAAAAGGCACAGAAATACCCAGCAGGTAAAGAAACAGGATAAATGCCCACCAAGTCAAACAAAAGAGGAATAGATAGGGAATCTACCTGATAAAGAATTCTGAATAATGATAGTGAAAATGATCAAAATTTGAAAACAAATGGAGTTACAGATAAATAGCCTGTAGACAAAGATTGAGAAGATGCAAGAAAGATTTAACAAGAACCTAGAAGAAATAAAAAAGAGTCAATATAATGCAATAAATGAGATCAAAAACACTCTGGAGGGACCCAACAGTAGAATAACGGAGGCAGAAGATAGGATAAGTGAGGTAGATGATAGAATGATGGAAATAAATGAAGCAGAGAGGAAAAAAAGAAAAAAGGAAAAAAGAGAATTCAGCACCACCAAGCCAGCTTTTGAACAAATACTGAAGGACCTTCTCTTAGACAGGAAACAGAGAAAGGGTGTATAAACTCAAACCCAAAACAATAAAGTAAATGGCAACTGGATCATACTTATCAATAATTACCTTAAATGTAAATGGATTGAATGCCCCAACCAAAAGACAAAGACAGGCTGAATGGATACAAAAATAAGACCCATATATATGTTGTCTACAAGAGACCCACCTTGAAGCAAGGAACACATACATACTGAAAGTGAAGGGTTGGAAAAAGATATTCCACGCAAATAGAGACCAAAAGAAAGCAGGAGTAGCAATACTCATATCAGATAAAATAGACTTTAAAACAAAGCCCATGAAAAGAGACAAAGAAGGATACTACATAATGATCAAATGATCAATCCAAGAAGAAGAAATAACAATTATAAATATATATGCACCCAACATAGGAGCACCACAAATGCTAACAAGGATGAAAGGGGAAATTAACAATAACATAATAATAGTGGGAGACTTTAATACCCCACTCATACCTATGGATAGATCAACTAAACAGAAAATTAACAAGGGAGCTCAAACTTTAAATGATACAATAGATCAGTTAGACCTAATTGATATCTATAGGACATTTCACCCCAAAACAATGAATTTCACCTTTTTCTGAATTTCACCTTTTTCTCAAGTGCTCATGGAACCTTCTCCAGGATAGATCACATCCTGGGCCATAAACCTAGCCTTGGTAAATTCAAAAACATTGAAATCATTTCAAGCATCTTTTCTGAACACAATGCAGTAAGATTAGATGTCAATTATAGGAGAAAACTATTAAAAATTTCAACATATGGAGTTTGAACAACACACTGTTGAATAACCAACAAATCACAGAAGAAATAAAAAAAGAATTCAAAATATGCATAGAAACGAATGAAAATGAAAACACAACAACCCAAAACCTATGGGACACTGTAAAAGCAGTGCTAAGGGCAAGGTTCATAGCAATATGAACCAGGCTTACTTCAAGAAACAAGAAAAAAGTCAAATACCTAACTCGACACCTAAAGCAACTAGAAAAGGAAGAAATGAAGAACCCCATGGTTAGTAGAAGGAAAGAAATCCTACAAAATAGGGCAGAAATAAAGGCAAAAGAAACAAAAGAGACAATAGCAAAAATCAACAAAGCCAAAATCTAGTTCTTTGAGAAGATGAATAAAATTGACAAAGCATTAGTCAGACTCATCAAGAAACAAAGGAAGAAGAATCAAATCAACAAAATTAGAAATAAAAATGGAGAGATCACAACAGACAACACAGAAATGCAAAGGATCATAAGAGACTACTATCAGCAACTATATGCCAATAAAATGGACAACTTGGAAGAAATGGACAAATTCTTAGAAAAGTACAACTTTCCAAAACTGAACCAGGAAGAAACAGAAAATCTTAACATACCCATCACAAGCATGGAAATTGAAACTGTAATCAGAAATTTTCCAGCAAACAAAAGTCCAGGACCAGACAGCTTCACAGCTGAATTCTACCAAAAATTTAGGGAAGAGCTAACACATACATATCCTACTCAAACTCTTCCAGAAAATTGCAGAGGAAGGTAAACTTTCAAACTCATTCTATGAAACCACCATCACCCTAATACCAAAACCAGACAAAGATGCCGCAAAAAAAGAAAACTACACACCAATATCACTGATGAACATAGATGCAAAAATCCTTAACAAAATTCTAGCAAACAGAATAGGACAACATATTATAAAAAGTCATACAGCATGACCAATTGGGCTTTATCCCAGGAATGCAAGGATTCTTCAATATCCTCAAATCAATCAATGTAATACACCACATTAACAAATTGAAAGATAAAAACCATATGATTATCTCAATAGATACAGAGAAAGCCTTTGACAAAATTCAACATCCATTTATGATAAAAACCCTCCAGAAAGCAGGACTAAAAGCAACATACTTCAACATAGTAAAAGCTATATATAACAAACCCACAGCAAACATTATTCCCAATGGTGAAAAATTGAAAGCATTTCCCCTAGGCAAAACACTCTCTGACATAAATCACATCAGGATCCTTTATGACCCAGAATATTGGAAATAAAAGCAAAAATAAATAAATGGGACCTAAGTAAAATTAAAATCTTCTGCACAACAAAGGAAACTATAAGCAAGGTGAAAAGACAGCCTTCAGAATGGGAGAAAATAATAGCAAACGAAGCAACAAAGAATTAATCTCAAAAATATAGAAGCAACTCCTGCAGCTCAGTTCCAGAAAAATAAATGACCCAATCAAAAAGTGGGCCAAAGAACTAAACAGACATTTCTCCAAAGAAGACATACAGATGGCTAACAAACACGTGAAAAGATGCTCAACATCACTCATTATCAGAGAAACGCAAATCAAAACCACAATGAGGTACCATTTCATGCCAGTCAGAATGGCTGCTATCCAAAATTCTACAAGCAATAAATGCTGGAAAGGATGTGGAGAAAAGGGAACCCTCTTACACTGTTGGTGGGAATGCAAACTAGTACAGCCACTATGGAGAATAGTGTGGAGATTCCTTAAAAAACTGGAAATAAAACTGCCACATGACCCAGTAATCCCACTGCTGGGCATACACACCGAGAAAAACCAGAATTGAAAGAGACATGGTACTCCAATGTTCATTGCAGCACTGTTTATAATAGCCAGGATATGGAAGCAAACTAGATGCCCATCAACAGATGAATGGATAAGAAAGCTGTGGTAGATTTTCACAATGGAATAATACTCAGTCATTAAAAAAAATACATTTGAATCAGTTCTAATGAGGTGGATGAAACTGGAGCCTATTATACAGAGTGCAGTAAGCCAGAAAGAAAAACACCAATACAATATACTAATGCATATAATATGGAACTTAGAAAGATGGTAATGATAACCCTGTATACGAGACAGAGATATATAGAGACACAGATGTATAGAACAGTCTTTTGGACTCTTGTGGGAGAGGGCAAGGGTGGGATGATTTGGGAGAATGGAATTGAAACTTGTATATTATCATACGTGTAACGAATCGCCAGTCCAGGTTCAATGCATGATATAGGGTTCTAGGGGCTGTTGCACTGGGATGATCCAGAGGGATGGGATGGGGAGGGAGGTGGGTGGGGGGCTCAGGATGGGGAACACATGTACACCCGTGGTGAATTCATGTCATGGTATGGCAAAACCAACACAATATTGTAAAGCAATTAGCCTCCAATTAAAATAAATAAATTTATATTTAAAAAAAAAGAAATCACCAGAGACCAACTCTCAAAAAAAAAAAAAAAAAAGTTTTGACACAGTAAATGGGAGCAGTGCAATTTCAGAAAAAAATTTAGTTGATCAGATTACTGTAGATTTTTAATAATGATTGCCCTGGGTAAACAGAGCATACTTTTTCTTTCTTCTCTATCCTTTCTCAATTTCAATCCCTGTGGTATGATAAGCATGCATACTTTCATTTCTTTAGTTTTCTTAGGAAGCACTAGTTTTTTCAGGTTTAGAGAGATCCTTCTTCCCTGCCTTTGACACATAGTATTAGTTCAGGGCCTTAATTGAGCTTTTGCTCACTAAGTTTCCAGGTAATTAAGGCTTTTTTGTTTCAGTTTCTTTAGCCTACAGAGGCTGAATTCAGCACTTGGTTTTCAATATTTTATAGTAAGAAATGACAAGCTGCTTCTGACCATTTCTTAAGTCAAAATTTCTTACATTTAGATAATTAAAGATTCATAAAATGAAGATTTACTATTTCATCATTGCTTGCTGGTACAGCTATAGTTTGTTTTACTTGCAGGTTTATACATATCCCTAATGTTTTCAAGTGCCTTAATTGTTTAATATCTGGCTTCAAAGGTTTCTGGGAAAACGTACACTCACCTCATATTTTTGTGTCTCTCTCAGTAGTAACAGTCTAGGTACCTCACAAAAAATTTTATCATGGTGCCATGGCTGTTAGTTTTTAGTGACTACTATAAGAGACAAGATTCAGGTGAAAATATTTAGAATTTCCATTCCCTGAAAGGGGTAAAAATTAGCTGCAATAGCATAATTATCATTTACCTAGAAGTTACTTCAGTCATGTCCAACTCTGCAACCTTATGGGCTGTAGCCTGACTGGCTCTTCTATCCATGGGATTCTTCAGGAAAGAATACCAGAGTGGGCTGCCATTTCCTTCTCCAAGGAAACCTTGCCACACAATGTTAACATTCTATCTATTTCTGTGAAAATGTAGCTAATGAAGCCTCTGATCTCTGTAATTTTGAATTCTGCTCTAACAGAATCATAATATGGAATTAGATTTTACCAGAAAAGCCTTACAGCAGAACGCACAACATTTTCCCCTCTTCCTTTAGCAGTTTAGTACCTTGAGTTTTTAATAATTTGGGTTTATTTTTTACTCTACAAAAATTAGATTCAGATTTTTCATCTGATTTATTCACACAGACTTTAGTACAACTAAAATTTCTTATTTTACCTTACATATATTTGTTGCACAGGCAGACACTGCTGTACACAGATATTTTCAGTTCATTAAAAACTGCAGAACCAGTCTGTATCATATACCAAATTGACTTAAAATAAATCTACATGTTTACTGGGAACAAAAGAAATCTGCTAACGAGTCATACAATGTGTTAGCAATCACATTGAGTAGCCTTTATGGAGAAGGAAATGGCAACCCACTCCAGTACTCTTGCCAGGAAAATCCCATGGATGGAGGAGCCTGGTAGGCTGCAGTCCATGGGGTCATGAAGAGTCAGACACGACTGAGCAACTTCACTTTCACTTTTCACTTTCATGCATTGGAGAAGGAAATGGCAACCCACTCCAGTATTCTTGCCTGGAGAATCCCAGGGACAGAGGAGCCTGGTTGGCTGCCGTCTATGGGGTCGCACAGAAATGGACACGACTGAAGGGACTTAGCAGCAGCAGAGTGGCCTTTATAATGGAAATTTATCGAGTGCTTTCTACAAATGCTTCAAGAGTATTATGATGAGAAACACCAAGCAAGAGGTAAATCCACTGTATTAAGGTAGGAGAAGCTCTCAGGTTAGATCAGACACCTTATGTGAGTTTCCATGGATGAAAGGTGCAAGGATGTGGTTTCATATATCTGGGAGCATACAATTGGTTGTCAGTGGGATAACTGAATCAGCAGGAACTGAGTCAGAAGGTGAACATGACATAGGTGGCAGAACAGAGTCACAGGCACGAAAGACAGGATGAGTCTACAGTCAGGACACATGCTCTGTGGTCCCCACTCTGACAGCCTGGCTCCTGGGCTCTGCTCTGGAGGGTGGACCCTCTGGTGGAGGTGCTGCCTCCCCCGAGTCCCTCCAGTCCTGGGAGTGGGAGCAGCTTCCTGCCTTTGATAACCCCTGGGTTAACTCACACACCACCACTGTTTTTCCCTTTCTGCTTTTTCCTCCCTCTTTTATCATCTATGTAACTAATTCCCTGCATGGAACTACCTCTCCTATGGTAGGGTTCTGTTTTCGTGACTAATACACACTGATACAGGAGGATGAGCACAGAAGATCAAGGAACCAGGGGGGCAGAGGGAGCATTTCAATTGGTAAAGGGGCTACACTGGGTGTGTAATACTGACAACTTTTTGAGAGCAGAGCCTGTTGTTTTTTCTGTTTGCCTGAACCTAACAAATAAACCAAGTGTTGGAAATCACAGTTCTCCCTGTCAGCTTCCACACAGTGTAGTCCTTTAACTGGGAAGCACTGGTGCTCACGTGCCCATCTGCTGTCTCCTCCTGCCCCTGGCTGCCACCAAAGTAGCCAGAACCATCCAGAAGCTCAGGATGGGGGAGCACCCACCCTACCCCACAGCCAAGATCCAGATCATGGCCTCACTGTATGTAAAATACAGTGGTCTGATAATCAAGGCCAAAAAAATGTATGCTGATTCCCCAAAGCCTGTTTAACAACTGGTTGTTTATTTGTTAGATAGCCCATATCACACTGCAGTATTTTGTCTAATTCTGTAAATGCTAACATTACAAATGTATGTGCTTTGAGTTCAAACTATACTAATACTTTGAAAAATCTCTTGAAAATGAGAGCAACATGTCAAACATCTTCGGCTGATTTTATACTTAATCTTCATTAGCTACAAACCTTAATCCCAATTTTGAGAATTATTATAACATAGTTTCAGTAATGAGTAAGACACATTTGCACCATGTGTAAAATCTAAAAATTCTCCAATAAATCTATGTCACAGTTGTCTGTTAGCAGTCAGGATCTTATAATGGAAGATTTGTTACCTCATCCCAAGAAGTAGTGAAATCTTTCATGTCCACTATCCTTTCACCATCTGATGCCAGCTGAGGGATGAGCTGTGGTATTTCTTCAAGTAATAAAAAATTCTACAGAAAAGGGGGAAAAAAACAGATTGTTAAATTGCAGGAAGAAAGCACACACAAAAACAACTACTTTCCTTGGATTTGTAAAGTTCGAACAGTCTAAATACTGTTTTGCTAATTGTATTTAAAGTATTAGTTCACAACAGAATATATTAAATAATATATGGAATAATATATACTATTATTATGCCTCACGATATATACCAATATAATCATATAATATACTGTATGCATTTTTGTTCAGTCTCTAAATCGATCCGACTCTTTGCAATCCCACGGATTATAGCATTCTAGGATATCCTGTCCTTCATTATTTCCAAGAGTTTGCTATAATTCATGTTGATTGAGTCAGTGATGCCATCTAACCATTTCATCCTCTGTTGTCCCCTTCTCTTCCCATCTTCAATCTTCCCAGAATCAAGTTTTTTCAAATGAGTCAGCTCTTGGCATTAGGTGGCCAAAGTGTTGGAGCTTCAGCATCAGTCCTTCCAATGAATATTCAGGGTTGATTTCCTTTAGGATTGACTGGCTTGATCTCCTTGCTGTCCAAGGGACTCTCAAGAGTCTTCTCCAACATCACAATTCAAAAGCATCAATTCTTCAGTGCTCAGCCTTCTTTATGGCCCAACTCTCATATCCATACATGACTACTGGAAAAACCATAGCTTTGACTACATGGAACTTTGCCAGTAAAGTAGTGTGTCTGCTTTTTAATATGCTGTCTAGGTTGGTCATAGCTTTTCTTCCAAGGAGCAAGCGTCTTTTAATTTCATGGCTGCAATCATCATCTGCAGTGATTTTGGACCACAAGAAAATAAAATCTCTCACTATTTCCATTGTTTCCTCATCTATTTGCCATGAAGGGATGGGACCAGATGACATGATCTTTGTTTTTTGAATGTTGAGTTTTAAGCCAGTTTTTTCACTCTCCTCTTTAACCTTCATCAAGAGGCTATTTAGTTCTTCTCAGCCATAAGGGTGGTGTTATCTGCATATCTGAGGTTATTGATATTCCTCCTGGAAATCTTGATTCCAGCTTCAGCTTCATACAGCCCAGCATTTCGCATGATGTACTCTGCATGTAAGTTAAATAAGCAAAGTGACAATATACAGCGTTGATATTCTCCTTTCCCGATTTGGAACCAGTCCGTTGTTCCATGTCCAATTGTAATTTTTTATTCTTGACCTGCATACAGGTTTTTCAGGAGACAGGTCAGGTGGTCTGGTATTCCCACTTCTTGAACAATTTTCCACAGTTTGTTGTGATCCACACAGTCAAAGGCTTTAACATAGTCAATGAAGCAGAAGTAGATGTTTTTCTGGAATTCTCTTGCTTTTTCTATGATCCAATGAATGTTGGCAATTTGATCTCTGGTTCCTCTGCCTTTTCTAAGTCCAGTTTGTATATCTGTAAGTTCTTGGTTCACCTAATAGTGGGAATTACAAATGTGAAGAGGGAAGCTAGAGAGAGAGAGGATTAAGCAGTAAGTGAAAAGGGGCCAGGAATGAAAAGGCAGATCTGAAAGGCAGGCTCAGACATCAAAAAGCAAACATCTGTGGAGGAAAGAACTCATTTTTGAACACAGAGAATTAAGAGAAACTGAGGCCACTCTTCCTGTCCAAGGAGCATGGAGCTCTCAGCAAGTTCCTCCTCTCTCTGCCCAGAGAGACATCCTGTATCTCAGGACTGTGCACAGTCACTACCTAGTCATTGGACTTAGCACAGAAGATGCAATCTGTTTGTTCTTGCTTTTAGACATTTTAATCACTCTGCAGGCATTACTGTACAACAACCCTGTGCTACTGCTACTTGTATATACTACTGCCCCTACATGAGAACCAGTCTTACATATATTTGTAAAGCACTCTACCTCAGAAGAGAAGGGAGCACCTACAACATGCTGGGAAGACTGCCAGCTTTGGCACTGAGAGAGTTGAATATCTCCTAACTGGAACACAGTGACACCAAACAAAAGGAGGCATTGTACAAAAAATCCACCAATAACTGAAAACAATTATTTGTCACCAAACCTTGATTCTTCGGATGCTGACGACAGCCTCTGACACCTTCTCGACGGCCATGGGGAAGTAGAGGGTGCTCGAGAACTGCAGAGCCTCAAACAGCATCACCACCACAAACACTTGGCTGGCTGTAATCAGGTTATCAAGGAGCTCATTGGTGATGAAGGTGACAAAAATCATAATTTTGCTGACAGCAAAAAATGATGCCAAATTCATGGCCCTAAGGTAAGAACTTTTCAGAGTCTTGGAAATTTCCTTCCTGAAAAAGAGAGTAGGAAAGAGGCTTTAAAAGAAGCATCGACATCCAAGGCATGAATTCAAGTCCTCACATGGAGACACTACACAGTGCACACCCAGGGCTCTATCCCAACACCAGGACCACACACATCATCACCACTTCACTCTTCTAGCTAAATAGAGGCTTCACGCCACCATTTTATACACTGTGGGTCAATTAGATTTGGTTTAAACATTCTTTCAACAAGGATTTGTAAACACAAGTCCTGGGCCAGGCTCCCAACTGATGGCAGAAAGACACAGCCTGTTCCCTCCAGGAGCTCATGAACTTGTTGGGAAAGAGAATAAGACACCCCAAAATTGTGAGGCACCAAGACATTACACAGAGGCAGACACCACAGCCCCTCTGGAAGCACATGTCCTGGCTATTGTAAATAGTGCTGCAATGAGCATTGAGGTACACATGTCTTTTTGAATTCTAGTTTTCTCGGGGTATATGCCCAGGCCTGGGACTGCTGGGTCATAAGATTTATCCCTAGGTTTTTTAAGGAATCTACATCCTTAAAATGTTTTCCATAATGTCTGTATCAATTTACACTCCCACCAACAGTGCAGGAGGGTATTGTATGTAGATTTTTTGTTGATGGCTATTCCTACCAGTGTGAGGTGATGCCTCATTGTAGTCTTGATTTGCATTTCTCTCATAATGAGTGATGTTGAGTGTTTTTTCATGTGTTTATTGGCTATCTGTTTGTCTTCAGGAATATATATAATTTTTCCTTTAAGAAGATGGTAAATGGAACAGTAGGTTAAAATTACATCTCCCCTTTTCCACTAAACCCTCCTGCCACATGTGAGGTGTGGAGTTCATAGTATTTAAACTCATCTTCATGTGAAAACTTGGTAAGACTTCTAATTTCAGTCAGTAAAAATAGGTGGGAAAGTATAAAAATATCATGTGATATGTACAAAAACTTACCTTCTCAGTCTGGTAATAAGGTCTATAAATAACTTTTCCCAAGCATTCATTTTTATTGTTCTGATGCCAGTTATGACTTCGCTCATGGTCCTGATCCTGTCATCTGTGAGAGCTGCGGTCTTACTCCTGAGGGGACAGACGTGAGATGAGCCTCAGTGACCACAGCTCAACTTTCCCTAGTAGCAGCAGCAGGGGGCACAGGGAGGACCAGAGATCAATGATTCCGTACAGCTCTTCTGTGCTGACATTACATGAAGGCCCTTTTCAAAGTGCAAATGGAGAAAAAGACTTCTAGGAAGTCAACCATTCAGCCCAATTCAAGTAGTAACTTGGAGAACTCGCAGTACTGGCTGAAGAAGACCTGAAATAAGTCAGGTAAACTCTCCGCCCAAGGAGGTTGCAGTTAGGCAGGGAAGGCAAAAAGACACTGAAACTAATGAGAAGACAGTGCATGCTCTGTGATAAAATAGGAGTGAAGTGCCAGTGAGCAGAAAAGATGGGGCTGTTAATTCCACTGGGAAAAGAGAACAATAAGAGCTTCAGAGCCCTGGCAGCACTGCAACAGGGCCTCAAAAGGTAAGGAACATCTCTCCACAGCAAGACAAGAAAGGACATTTCATATAAAAAAACTATCACATGTAAAGTTATACACACAAAAAAAAAAAAAGGAGAAGAAGAAGAAAAAAATACTCAAAGAAAAAAACTTCAAACAATGCAACACCTCCATCACCTGACCACCTGATCCACCTCCAACCTTCTGGGACCAATTCAGGTCTATCTCATTATCATTAGGTCCTTCATCACCAATCACTCTTCTATCACAAACACTGCTGGGACTATAGGGTTTTATAAAGACATAGTTAATGAAGATTGACCTTGTCCTTGAGGCACTTATAAATTAATGGAAACACTGCGTTAAAAATAAGACATGAACATAGATACCTGACAATTGCATAGCAAAAATACATGCAGCTAAACTTGAGCATATAGGATTATTACTACTTAATAATGCTTAAATAACTTCAATATAGGTAACTTCTTCTCAAGGACACTCCACTTATTCAGGTATGGTGCTGGGAGGAACCAGTGAGTGCCAACACCTTTCCCTCTTCAAGATCAGTCTTCAGCTTAGGGCTAGAGCTTCCACTGGCTAATCCTGAAGGGTCTACAAAGCACGCAAAGAAGAGACTAGGGAAGGCATTGGTTTTGTTTTTGCACAGAAGCATTGAGCAAATGGTGAACGTTACCAAGCACATATCACCTATTTTTTAAACCAGTGTTTCTCTTACCTGAGCGATGAAAATGAATTTCCAATGCAGCTTTGCAAAAGCAGAAGAATAATGAGAACCACCATCCCAGCAAGACACGATATTCCTATTTCCATCCAGAGCAGGGCAGTCACTGCGACAGCCTGCAGTGGCCCCACCCACAGATAGTGCAAGAACATCGTTACCTTAAAAAGAGAAAGACAAAGCCTCTTAGGACTGTATAAAATCAAACCAGTGAGGACACAGTGTAGAACAATCTGCTCTGAAGGAGCAGGAATCTAAACAGAAATGATCTCAGTGAGTTTTAAACCTGATGAAGAAGAAATCCAAGTGTCCACCCCAGATGATGCTGTTCCGGGGTAGCACAGGATTGGCCGCGCTGAAGGAAGATGTTGATTTTGTCCACAACACAGATGAGCTCAGGGCTTCCCCAAATTCTCTCTGTCCCAAAATTCAGCCCCCATCTCCCCAGAAGAGCCCATATTATGGTACCTACCACACTCTCCAATAACTACTTGTGTATTTACTTTCCAGACAGGCTGGGGCCTTTCCAGGGAAGAAATTAAGGCTTATTCACCTTCAAATTAAGTAGAGGCCTTACATCATGAAGGCCAATTGATGAATGAACAATTGAAAGAGAAGTGAAACTGTTACTTGCTTAGTCATATCTGACTCTGCGATCTCATAGATTGTAGCCCACCAGGCTCCTCTCTCCATGGAATTCCCCAGACAAGAATATTAGAGTGGGGTGCCATTTCCTTCTTCAGGGAATCGTCCTGACCCAGAGGTAGAAACCAGGCCTCCTGCATTGCAGGTGGACTCTTTATCATCTGAGCCACAAGTGAAGCTCCCAAACTTAAAAGCCGATTCATCAAGGAAAGAGAAGTGGTCTATACAGATCTGGCCAACAGCTACACCACTCTGGGTAATGTGATCTATTTATAAGGTAAGTGTGAAATGAGTATGATGGGACAGCAGAGAGTATGCTGTGTCTGGCTGTGGACTACCCACTTGGCATTATTCCTCAAAGGCTTCCTATGCAGCAGGCACTGAACAGGGCGCAGAGAAAGAACAATCCCTGCCCACCAGGCCTTCATCATCCAGAGGAGGAGGAAGACAGTCCCTTAACACCAACACCACATGCCAAGAAGGGCCACTCCAGGAGGACCCCAGGAACACTAACCAAGCTGGGCAAGAACACTGCTGCCTGTCTATTACTAGAGTATGTTACAGACAATGTCAGAAAAATAAAATGCTCATGTATAGGACAACACATATTATCACATCTAAGCTGCACACAGAGGAAATGAGGGTTGGAAAAAAAGAACCTTTGTCTTATGTCCTCAACAGAACCCTGGCAGACACCAAACCCTGGCACCTGGCCTCCAAATAAGCTAAATCCAATGAGAAGGATGGGAAATGGAAGAGGATCTCTCAGGGGCAGCTCACCTGATCAAACCTGTTCACATCGTTGGACAGCAGGTTGACTATCTGGCCTGTGGTGGTCTTCCCCATGGCCAAACTACTCAGGCGAAGTGACTGAAATGAGAAAAAGATACAGAGAATCGGATTTCTACAGTGATACCAAGTCAGTCTGAGGACATAGCAAAATGGAGTGCATTTTCATGGGGCCTTGTGTAGTGTCAGGACAAGCAGGATGATGCCTGAAAGCAGGGCTCTAGCGACCTATGTTCATCCTTAGATGATTCAATGTGGCGGCAGCCCTGCCCACAAGGACAGCAAAGGGAGGAGCAGGAGACAGAAGCAAAACCCTCCACCCTGTTTCTCAATGAACGTGGACCTGCCTGAAGGATAAAGGGATACAGATTTAGACTTCGGGATCAACTAAAGCAATTTTGAGCCAAAATCTAGACAGCATATTAAAAAGCAGAGACATCACTATGCCGACAAAGGTCTATATAGTCAAAGCTATGGTCTTTCCAGTAGTCATGGACAGATGTGAGAGTTGGACCATAAAGAAGAATTGATGCTTTTGAAATGTGGTGCTGGAGAAGGCTCTTGAAAGTCCCTTGGATAGCTAGGAGATCTAACCACTCAATCCTAAAGAAAATCAACCCTGAATATTCATTGGAAGGACTGATACTGAAGCTGAAGCTCCAATACTTTGGCCACCTGATGCCAAGAGTTGACAAACTGGAAAAGACCCTGACTCTGGGAAAGATTGAGGGCAGGGAGAAGAGGGGACAACAGAGAATGGGATGGTTGAATGGCATCCCTGACTCGATGGACATGAGTTTGAGCAGACTCCAGAAGATATTGAAGGACAGGGAAGGCTGGTGTGCTGTAGTCCATTGGGTCACAGAGAGCTGGACAGGACTGACTGAGTGAACAACAACAACAAGATGAGAGTGCAGAGGCCACCTCAAGGGAAGAGATTAGGGGACTTGGACTATAAATGTGATCAGTCATTAATACTAGGTGTGATATCATTTAAATACTTTGGTCTTAGTTTCCTCATTCTAAAACTAACCAGTATAATATTCAAAACACTAATCCTGAGAAGAACCTGTGTTCTTAATGCCAGTCTGCTGACTTTACAAAAAGCACAGCCTATGCTGTACCATTCTTTCATTTGATAAAAAGCTCTGAAAAGTTCCCTAGAGATCTGAGGAACCTGAGCAGACAACCTTGAGCTATTTCAACAGACCACCAACTGGAGCCATGGATCCAAACAAAATGCCATGGTTCACAAAAATGTTCCATTTAGTCCTCAAGTTAATAGTGATACAGCCACAATGGAAGAGAGTATGGCAGTTCCTCAAAAGACCAAACATGAAATTAACATACAGTATGGCATTTTCACTTCTGGGAATGTACTCATATTAAAGCATAAACTTAAACTGATTATTTGTGCACCGTGTTCATAGCAGCATTATGTGCAATAATCAAACAGTAGAAACAACTCAAATGTCCACTAACAAATGAATGGATACACACAATATTGTACATACATATAAAAGAATATGATTCAGTCTTGAAAAGGACTTAAATTCTGACGTCTGCTCCAAGACGGATGAATCTTGAAGACATTGTACTTACATGCTATAAACAAAATGACAAGCATTGTGTGATTTCACTTATAAGAGGGACCTAGAGGAGTCAAATTCATAGAAAAAAGTAGTAGAAGGATGATGACTAAGAGGAGGGGACTGGGGAGTCAGTGTTTAATGGGTGCAGAGGTTGTTTGGGAAGAAGAGAAAATTCTGGAGATGCACAGTGGTGATGGCTTAATGTGAATGTACTTAATGTCACTAAATGGTGCACTTAAAAACAATTAAAATGGTAAATTTTATGTTGTGTATATTTTACCACAACTTTTTTTAAATGAATGAACCGAAACCAAAAGTAATTTTACCAAAGCTGCAGAAAGGTAAATAAATGACAAGTCATCTTATATATGATGTGTGTACTAGTCACTCAGTCACGTTTGATTCTTTGTGACCCTATGGACTGTAGCTCTCCAGGCTCCTCTGTCCATGAAATTCCCCAGGCAAGAATACTGGAGTGGGTTGCCATTTCCTTCTCCATTATATATGATACATATTCCAAATTACAAACTATGACTTTGAGCTTAGCAGCCATCCCATTTCCAACACCCGACCTGATTTCTCCCCAGGACCAGGGGTCAGGAGGCAGGGCCTCAGCATGAACCACAGACATTCGCAGTGGCCTTTCAGAACCACTCAACAGCACCAGGTTTGCCCTAAGGAATCAGCCCACCGGTAACCTGCAAGAAGTGTCTTATTTCTGCATCTCAGTAGGAATCCAGATGCAAGGCTGTGCACGAGGAAATTCCCATGTTTCTGGAATTTCAGGTTATGTAGACAGTTTCTGACTTTGTTAAAAAAAAAAACAATTATTTTAGGCTAATTAAACCAGTAAATGAACACTTTGGGAGACGTTTACATTCACATAAGCAACATACAAGGTCAGATCAGATTTCCCAAAGGAGACGTTCCAAAGTGTCAGTGGGAAGAGGAGGAAAACCAGGTAGACAGTGGCTCACCTGTGCAGCAATGCATGAGCTTTGCTTGACTAAACCATCATCTCAAATCTAACTTAAAGTTTTCACAACGCCGTTCTCGTGAAATTTTATACTTATGGGAGCTAAGCATGATCTGAAAAGATAAACATCTAGCTAATTTGTGGGGAAATCTGAGTATTTGTCTACCAAATGGTAGAAGGTGCAAGAGAATAACAAAAATGACGATGACCGACAGTGAAAGCCCTTAACTAGAGGGTATGTCACCCAGGGAGAAACTGGGCTCATATACCAAACACAGACAGTGAGATGCCAGGGCCCTGAGTCCACACGGTTCTGAAATTTAACAAGAGTCTACTCAAGGAAAGATGGGAGAAGACATTCAACATTTTGCCCAGAAAAGTATTCCCAAGAAACAGGAGCGCTAGGTAAGTAACAAATAGTAAAAGAAGCAGTAAGTTTCATTTAAATTGCCTGGTTTTAGCTTTCATTGAGGATTTTCTTCATTTTTAATAAGAATTAAATATATTTAATGTGGGCAACATGATGTTTTTATGTAAATAAACATTGGGAAATGGTTATAATAGGAAAACAAATGAACATACCCATCATCCTACATAGTTATCCTTCCATGCGTGTGGTGAGAACACTTAACAACTACTCTCTCAGCAAATTTCAAGTATACAATACAGCTAAATAAAAAAAATTTTTCTAAGAAAAAGCAAACAGCCCAGGGTAAAGAGATATGCAGAATCAAGTTTATAAAGGGCTCTTTGGCTCTTAACACTGGTATCTGTGGCAATTTGTAAAAACACCTAAAATCCTTATTTCTTTTAAACTAGTTAAGATCAGGGCAAACTATGGAATAATTCTGTGGCATTTCTCAATACAAATTCACTTGCATATCAAATCAGGTTTTATTAAAAGTGCTAAAATTCATATTAAAGAAAAAGGAAATATTGAATTAAGAAAATAACTTGAATGAATAGCAATAAATTCTCACCAAAATTACTAAAAACAGCATAAGATTTCAAGTTTCATCCCAACATTCAGCTCTATCCTTTAATACCATTATAAACAATCATAACTTAGAATATAGTGAGCAAGTCTATGTTTAGCATGAATTCCATTTATATTTTTCTTTAGCTCACATAATTACATTCAACATGATTAGATGGGTCATTTAAACATAAAATCATTCCCTTTCTCAAATACATTCTGTGCTCCTAGATTTAACTTTACAAATCACTGAAGTTTACTTTTAAACACAACTTTGATGTAAAAGATGGTCTTAATGAACAACAATTATGCCACAAATACAGCTACAAGATTAAGGCATGAAAACATTGAAAACCAATTTGATACTTTTTATACTTATTTTTTAATTA
This sequence comes from Muntiacus reevesi, assembly GCA_020226045.1. Taxonomy (NCBI): domain Eukaryota; kingdom Metazoa; phylum Chordata; class Mammalia; order Artiodactyla; family Cervidae; genus Muntiacus; species Muntiacus reevesi. The sequence goes on along the minus strand of CM035254.1, from coordinate 15,415,707 downwards.
GATTCCATTACAAGCTGAGTGGATATTATGCAATAACCTGTGGATTAAAGTAATCAAAGGCAGCCTTGACCCAATCTCAATACAAAACTTTTCATTATTTACTGGTAAAGTTTGCTTAAATTATAACAACAAAATTGACCTGATGCAAATAGCAAGCTTCTCTAGGAAGGTATAAATGACCCCAGTTACAGAATGTTTAATTTACAGAGAACTTTCCCAAAACGTTTCTGATGTTTCAGGGGTGGTACACACTTCAGTACCGAGTGACACTTACCTTGCGGTAGATCATGTGGCACACGGCTACTCTCAGCCTCATCCCCACACGCTGAATGTGGTAGAAGTACACGTGGTGCAGAACGGCCCACACGAGCACGCAGGCGCTCAGCCCTGCTGCATAGGCATAGGCTTCCTGCAAAGCGGCAGAATTGGCAGGGTCATAGTTTTCAACATAGCTAATAAATTTCCCCCAAAATATAGGCAGAACTACCTTGGTGCCCTCCTGAAAGAAAAAAGCCCTAATCAGAAATATAAGTCATGCCAGTTTTTCTTAATATAAGCTTTACTTTTATAATTAGCATTTTAAAAACCCATCTTGACAAAATGCTACATTCATGGCTAATCTAAAAGAAAAATACACAGATCAACTATCTCCAATAAGACAAGCAGAAAATAGTTTTAACGTAAGCCACAATCTCACATTCAAAGACAATAAAGCTTTAGTATTGGGGTGGCCAAAAAGTTCTTTTGGTTTTTAAGTAAAAATAAAAGACACATTTTTCATTTTCACCAAGAACTTTGTTGAACATATTCAAAGTTCTGTTCCACTATCTTCTGCCATTTTTCAGGAAACTTCATAATTCCATCTTCCCAAAACTTTATATCTTTTTGAGCAAAAACTATTTCAGGTACCTTTCACAGTCTTCCTGGGAATTAATATTCTTTCCATTAAAATAATTTTGTAACAAACAAAATAAACAGAAACCCTAAGGAGCAATGTCTGCTGAATATGCAGATGAGTCAGAACTTCCAAGTCAATCTGTAACAGTTTTAGCCTGGTCAACAAAGAAACATGCAGTCTTACATTATCCTGATGGAAGATAATTCATTTTCTGTTAACTAATTCCAACACTTTACATCAAGTGCTGCTTTAAGTTGGCCTAACTTGGAGAAGTACTCATTGGAATTAACTGTTTGGTTTTCCAGAAGGAGCTCATAACAGAGGACTCCCTTCCAATTCCACCATATGCACAGCATCACCTTCTTTCAATGAAGAGCAGTCTTTGGTGTGGTTGGTGGTAGTTCATTTTGCTTGCCCACGGTCTTTTCCATTCCACATTATTGTACATTATCCACTTTTTATTGTTCATCACAATTTGTTTTTAAAAAGGAGCATTTTATTAACAGTTACATTTCAGTAGAGAATTGCATGTGGAATTGCATGTGGAATTGCAAGAAGGTTTTTTTTTTCCCTCGATTAACTTAGGTGGAAACCAATCATCAAAGTGATTAATTGAACCAAGATGGTGAAATGACTTTCAATGTTTTTTTTTGCATATTTTGAGTATGGTGGCTATCTCCCACATGATATAACATTGATTGTTCTCAATTAATGTCTAGATTTGATCTCTATCAACTTTAACTGGTCTACTCGACTGAAAAGCATCATTCACCAAGAAATCTCCAACAGGAACCTTCTTCTTTTTTTTTTTTTTTTTTTTGCTGTACTGGGTCTTCATTGCAGTGCACATGCTTCTCTAGTTGGAAAGCACCAGCATAGTTGCCCTGAGGCACTTGATCTTAGTTCCTGACCAGAGATCAAACGCAGACCCTTGCATTGGAAGGCAGACTCTTAACCACTGGACCACCAGGGAAGTCCCCTGATGGGTTTGTTTTTGATAGCTCTCTTCTGTCTGTAAAATGTTGAGGAACCCACAGGAGGAAGAGAAGGAGAATTCAAAATTCAAAACACAAAGCATAGCTAAAAGCACTTTCTGCTCAACTAATAGGCCTGATCAGATTAATGACAGAAAGCTAATGCCATCTCTCAAATGAATGTGACACTGAAGCCCTACACTCCTGTCTTGTTCTACACACATGCTCACAGGCTGTAACACCTGCCTTACCTTCCACAAGGTTACAGGAGATTTCATCTACTCCAGAGAAGAGAAGACTGTTTATTGGAAGGATTATGAGTAAGATGACCATATCAGAGGAAGATGGCCAGTTCTCAAGAACAGAAAGGCTCACTGTTACATTTCTAGGAAGCCTCATCATTCACCCCTGGAAGCACTAAGAGCTTAGGAAGATCCCCTCATAGATTGTAAAACACACTGTTGATATAGTTTACTGAGATGGAATTCTGGAGACTTACACAGAGAAGCAAAAATGTCAAACTACACATGGCAGTCCCAGCCCAGATAGGATCAAGGGAAGCCCAGTGCTGCAGGCTACAAACCTGGGGCTATCCACCAGAAGCCCAGTGGTAATACCTGCCATCCCAAAGTGTCCTAAAACTCTGATTCTTTTTGGGAATCACTGCTGTCTTTTCAGTTCAGTTCAGTCTCTCAGTCATGTCCAACTCTTTGTGACCTCATGGACTGCAGCTTGCCAGACTTCCCTTTCTATCACCAATTCCTTGAGCCTGCTCAAACAGATGTCCATCAGTCAGTGATGTCATCCAACTATCTCATCCTCTGTCCCCTTCTCCTCCTGCTTTCAATCTTTTCCCAGCATCAGGGTCTTTTCAAATGAGTCAGTTATCTGCAACAGCCCATGGCCAAAATATTGGAGTTTCAGCTTCAGCATCAGTCCTTCCAATGAATATTCAAGACTGATCTCCTTTAGGATGGACTGGTTGGATCTCCTTGCAGTCCAAGGGGCTCTCAAGAGTCGTCTCCAACACCACAGTTCAAAAGCATCAGTTCTTCAGTGCTTAGCTTTCTTTACAGTCCAACTCTCACATCCATACATGACCACTGGAAAAACCATAGCCTTGACTAGACGGACCTTTGTTGGCTGTTACTCAGCTATCTGTTACTCATCTATTTTATCATAACATCATTTCAATTACAGGAGGAGTAAGAGTAATGTCACCCACCTAAAAGAATACTAATAAATGCAAGAAATTCAGCAAAGAAGAGTGTGAAATAAAGGCAGGTCATCACTGCCTAGGTGTCTGGGGTTATCTCCTGAAAGACAGTCTTTAATACCCAGATGAGCAAACAAACTCACTAAGGAGTAATGCCAGTCCAGGGCCTATAGTTTCTACTCTTCTGTCTATTCTTGATCCTTACCTCAACTAGTGAGGAATAAAACAACTGGGAAAATATTCCCTACCAAACTTGAAACTAACCAAATTAAAACTTTCTGGATAGGCAAGCACAAGATCAAAGATTGTTCCCCAAAACTCTTAATTTTTGACATCAGTCTGATTTGAGAATATTCTTTCCACAAACCATTGAAGAACAGAGTTTTTATATCTTCATAGGAATTCTTCACAACTATGAAACCATGAAAGATTTTTTAAAAGAGTCTAATATAATATCACAACATTTGATCAAAGTTCTACTAAGAATCTGAGTCTCTGGGACAGATGCATTTCTTGGTGGTTCAGCCCTTGGATCCAGAACCCTCAGGATGAAATGACTTTTGCAAGAGACACTTCTGGCCTTGATGGGGAAGTCTGTGAGAGGAGAGGGAGAGGGGGAGAGGGAGAGAGGGGAGAGAGAGAGACATTTCACAGAGCCTGGTACATTTCACCATCTTTATACTCCACCATCTCTGCTTTATGAGAAAATTAAGAAAACACAGAAAACTTAGAAACAATTACATCAGACAAAGGAAAAAGGCTCTGTATATTTTTATAAGCAGAAAAAATAGACTTTTTGTACATTATCTTCTGGCCTTGAGCAATTTAGAAAACAGAAATTGGCAGTTTCATGGTATATGAAGTCACAACAGTAGAGAAATACAGAGCTAACATAAAAGTCAGTCTTTTTGCAGAAATTCTCAGCTAAATTAGGATGCTAAAAGTTTAAGCTTCTGTGGCTCTGGTGAGGGCCCTGTTTAGCACCTGGTTAAAATTAACTATCTTGGGATTGTTAAGACACTGAGGCCTAAACTCATTTTCTAGAAACTATATTCAACTGATTCCACTGCACAACCTCAGCACATTAATCCAATAACCACTTCCTGGAAACAATATGTTTTGTATAATCCCATGGGCATCCTCACCCCCCAAAGGCATCTGCCTAGGGCCTTTTAAGGTTAACTCTGAATATCTTTTGAAGGACTATCAGGCCTGTTGACAAGAAGGTTTTACCCTGAGTTCCATGTTACATATCATACTTCTAAGAAAATTCTTTTATGTTAATCTACCTCTATTACATCTCCATGGGAACTAGATGAAATTACATTTTTCATTTGAAAATCACAGGAAAAACAGCAGATATTATAAAGGCTCTTATTCCAAAAATTAAATATGAATCAAATTTGTAACTTTATTAACTAATTTTCTATTAGAAGAATTGATGGCTATAATATACCAATCTTCTAAAAATAGCCAATGCTTAATAGTGTCTTTTGTTGACTTTGGAATTTAGAACAATCATTATACAGAATTGTTTTGCAATAAAAGCAATCAAGTTTATCAAAATGCCAATTTCTAAAATTTGAGTAAATTAAAACAAAACTATATCCATCCAGGAGGTTAGTTGTATCCAAGATTTATTAGTTAGAGTGTTGTTCTTATTCAGTGAAAAAAAAGTTCTGAGCAACTATTCCCATATGCCAGGCAAACAAGAACAGCAAGCAGAAAACAACAATACAGGGTGGGAGTCACATTATGGCCAATCTGGAGTATTGATACTATAAGATTGCCTGTCAGGTATTTCCTCATTATTGGTATCATTGAGAACCTGGGATTAATGGCTAAAGTTTCTCAGTTGTGTCTTGACTATTCAGCCTGCTGAAAGCATTGACTTTGTGCCAGGCTTCCTGCTTCATGGAATTTTCACAGGCAAGAACACTGGAAAATTTCCTACTCATTATAGTTTCTCCATTGCATCTTCTACACATCCAAGGATAGAACCCAGGTCTTTGCACAACTCCACCATCTGAACCACTTTCTACCATTTTCATTTTAATGAAAAAATTTTTAAAAACAGGACACAAAACAGAAACAAGCAATCAGACAAAGAAAAATGCTTGACTACTGTCCTGAATCTGATTTGCTGCAAATACCCATATAAACTCAAGGTCAATTTACTTCAGAAATGTATACAGCTTTGTCCAATGAAGAAGAGTTGAGAAAGATCCAGAGCTAAGGAGGAAGAGCAAATCTTGCCCAGACCATAGATTCTAAATATAACTTTCTCCTAGACACAGTGGTCTTCATGGCTGCAACTTAGCATCAATGGGATTAAGAGCTGGGGCCTGAAACCAAGCTTCCAGAAACTGGTTTGTGTAACTGATTAAATGGACCCAGAACTTTCTTCCCTGCAGAAGGTGGATCTAGAAAGATGCATCTCTATTCTCCACATCATCAGGCATCTGGAGTCCTGGAGGGGCTATGACCTATTCTATGATTTACAAGTACCAGAAGGTTATAGTTCATGTTATATATCATACTTAGACCCAAACTCTTGACTGCCTGTTTGAGACCATCGTGAAACAGGAAAAAATAAATGTTTATAAAATACAGTCACTTACAAAATTAAAATAGTCAAACTTGTAATGATACATCTAAAGAGGGAGAAATTTAGAATGGAACAAGGAATTTTGAAGTCTTCTTTAAATATAGCATTCTGTTGATTTGACTTTGAATTGTAAACATAATGGATTGAATTGGAGTAGTGCAATAGGTGAGGGAAATCAATTCCTAAAATTTCAGTTAAGTAAAATAAAACAAAAACTATATCCATTCAATAACACTGGAATATACAAAAAGAATTATTAAAAGTGGTTTAAAAAATTAAACTTGATCATTTTATAATGTATCTAAGAACAATATTGAATTACACTAACAACAACAACAATATGCTTCCAAGTCACATTATTTCAATTTTGATACTATAAGATTTGTCAATGAGACACTATATGGTATCATTGTTTAGAACTGGGTTTAACTGATTTCTCAGCCATGTGGACTCTTGACCCCATGGACAGGACCCCATGAACCTGCTTGTATATTTTTAGATTAATACTTTGTCTGTTTCTTCTTGCTATTATTTTCTCCCAAGGATCTGAGGTCTGTCTTGCACCAGACTTATACCATCTGGGAGTCACCATTAGGAATGGCAGAAAAGAGAACCAGATGACAGGAAAGAGACACCAGTCTAAGAGTTAAAAGATAAAGTAGCACTGTTCCTGAATCCAATTTCGACTGGAAATACCCTATAAACTCAAGGTCTGTTTACTACAAAAAATGTATACTAGCTTTGTCCAATGAAAAAGCTGTACATACCAACTCACAGCAATGATTACTCAGCTAGTGCATAAAGAATTCATTTGAATACCAGTTCTAATTAGAATGGATGAAACTGGAGAAATGGAGATTCCAGGGCTGAAGTAAATTTGTACTTAAAGATGCACATATATATTTTTTGTGTAACAATAAAGATGGTAATCATACACCAGAAAGCAAAAAAAAAAAAAAAAAAGTAAAAATTTCTACAGTTTGAGACAGGAGTTCTAGGAAGATAATTCCATTCTTAATGGCAGAGGCTGGTTTCAGGCTTAGAAAACTCACTGCTGTTTATCTATGATGAAACAGATCATCAGCCCAGGTGGGATGCATTGAGACAAGTGCTATTTCCTTGACATAATGGATTGAGGGGAGGATAGAGGAGTCGGTGAGGAGATGAAGAGGTGTTATGGGAATGTTAATGTACAACCTAGGAAATACAGTCATTGGAAAACTTTGTATGGTAACAGAGAGTAACTAGACTGATCACTCAATAATGTACAAAATATTGAATTACTATGCTCCTTGAAACTAATATAATATTGTAAAAAAATAAAATGATTTTTCAATGAGACAATAAAAATACAGTTTTTTTTTTTAATGAATTGAAAAGCATCACCCTCATATATGTCTCAAGGTCATCACTGTGGATATTTCTAACACCTGATGGCTAATGCTGTGCTCTCAAAATCAGCAGGGCAGGTCTGCTCTGCAGCTCCCTGTCTGCTTGGCTCCGTGCCCCCTCCTCCTCTCCTTTGCTGTGTGGTCCTCAGTGGTTGCTCTCAGCCCACAGTATATCTGCAACCAGCAGCCACTCCCCAGCCTCCCAGGTTGAGCAGAAGTGAGGGACACATGCAAGAAAGGGTTGGGAAATAAAAACAAAGCCCACTCAGCTCTCAGGGAACCAGCCCTGAGTCCAGGCACAAAGCCCACTTTGGGATGCAGAGGATTCTGTTTACTTCCTGCCCATCAGCTGAGCTCCAAAGTGAAGATTTACACAAATATGTACCTTACTATAGCCTCTACCTAAAACAGAGACAACCAGCAAAAGTGGCCTTGGACAAAGGTCAGTGATTAGACAAGGCCGGCCATTTCTAAGGTCCCCAGGAAGAAGACATATACCCTGGTCACTCCTCCCCACTCAGGATAGGGAGTGAGGGGAACCCACTGAGGCTCCAAGGTCACCCCATTTACACACCAGCAGATGAAAACCTCACCTCTCAGAGAGAAGCCCTGATGACCTGGGGAGGTGGTCTCTGTGTCTCTGGTCTAGGAAGAGTCTTTAGGATCCTCCTCTCCACCCTGAGGGCCCCAGGCAGGAGGAGACCTATTCTCCTTCTCCTCGCCCAAGATCCCCATGAAGGTACACACAGGGGACAGGCTGGGAACTCGCTGGCTGTTCTGTTCTAAATAGTGGCACAATGGACTGACAACAGCTCACACCTTCTCCACCTAAAACCCCCCTTTCACAGCAACTGCATCTTCCATCTCTCCTGCTCTCACACACTCACAGCCCATCCATGTCCCTAAGGCAGCGCCAAGGGACCACGGAGAGCACGAGCCACCCAGGGGGGTCTGCAGCAGACCGCCAGCAGGCTCAACCAGAACAGGGGGCTGACGGCACTGTGTCCCCAGGTGGAAGTGTCTCACTGGGGGGCCTTGACCCAGGATCTTCAGGGTCATGGAGGTCACTGACCTCAGAGCTTTCTGCCTTTGTTTTTCTCCTGCACATCCCCTCCTACACTCTCTGCCAATCCCAGCTACCAAGACTCTCCCTTCAACCAGCAAACCACCCCCCACAGTCAGGAGTGAAACCAGCAGAGATGGTGCATGAATTCTCCACAGTTCATGGTGAAGCTGGAGCTCCTCCCCTCGGGGGTCTCTGACTGGATGACCTGGCCCATGGGGAGGGTGCAGCCCAGGGAAGGGTGTGCTCTTAGAGCTCTGGCAGCTCCTGCCCAGATGCAGGGCCCCGGGTCCTGTTCCCCTGGAAAGGGAGAGGTGATGATCCCTTCTTAGGAAAGCATTTATCAGATGTGTCCAGGGCGAGTTAACAATTGCTTGCTGAGTGACTATAAAATGTCTTAGGTTTTGGGCTCAAGTCCAAGTTTACTTCCTCCAAACCAGGAGGAACATATTCCTTGAGGTTTTAGGATGTTCTTTTTCTCAAGGATCACTTTTAGCATTTATATCATTTACTGAGCACTAACAATGTCCTAGTATGGTATAAAATGTTTTTCTTGTCAGTCATCCTTCCACAATACTATGTTTTTTTTTTTTTTTTTTTTTCACAATACTATGTTTTAATTGGTTAAAAGAAAAATATTGGCTTGGCAAAAAGTTCATTCAAGTTTTGCCATAAGCTGTTATGGGAAACCTGAAAGAATTTTTTTGCCAACCCAATAGTAATCCCCTGGAACATTTGTCCTTTAAGCACCTGTCCATTCTAAAAGTAAATACAACCACTGAACTCCATCCTGATTCACAGACAAGTTTTATCTTCAGATCTTAAACCACTGTCCTCTCTCCCCACCATCTCATCCATCTCAGTACTGATCGGCATACACTGAGAAGCAATGCACAGCATGTAAAAACTTTTACCTCAAGAAACATAAGTAGTCCCAAAGCAGAATAGAATTTCCAGTAACACTTGACGATTGCTCTCATTAAAGAAGGCTCCCGTGCAGCTTTCTTGGCTCTCAAAACTTCTCGATCCCAGTACCTGTGATGAGAAACAGAGCACAGTGAAGAGCATCCCGGCTACAGGTGAGACGGGGGAAGGGCGGAGAGGGAGCTGAGCCTTTCCTGCAGGCGCTCTGCGGCGGCCCCATAGGTGCTGGCTAACTGGTCACAGGGCTCCTGAAGGATGAGCAGTGAAGACCAGAGCACCTGAAAAACAGGCCTTGAGATAAAAGTCCCAGTCTCAGGAAACAAGTTCCTGCCAAGCTTTGCTGGACTCACAGTTCATGAGCAGATCAAGAGGGCAGATACCCTCCTCCAGGGGCCCCACCTCCAGGGACAGACACAGCCTCCAGGGTCGTGGCTGCGGGCTCCCTCCACGTCCACATAAATGCACAGGGAACACAGGCTCCCCCAGCCCCCAAAGTGGGCTAAGCCCGGGGTCAGCCTGAGAGGATGAGCGTGCAGTGTCAGGGGAGGAGGCTCAGAAGAACTCAGAGGAAGCAAAGCCCCTGCACAACTTCAGCCCCACATGGAAATTCTCTCTTCCTCCCCTACTCCCTGATGTCTGTGCTCACCCTTGCAGCTCTTCTCCAAGGCACTGGGAGCGATCTTCTGGAAGCACTGAGTACAGGTCATCTTGTTTTAATTTCCGTTCATGACCAATTTTAAACAAGGGGTTTAGCCACCTGTTAAAAAGTAAAAGGACTGACATATATCTAAATTACACAGCTCTAATTAGAATCCTACAGTGATGGGTTTTGTTAAAAAAAAAACTATATTTTAAATATATAGAGAGATGGTGGAATAAGTAGATATGTGTTTACACACTCACACACAGACACATACACACTCCCTAACTCTGTAGGCTGAGAGACCACGGAAGCAATGACACACTGGTAGCAAAGAGCATTCCAACCCCTGGTTCTTGGGATTTAGTTTAACACACACAATTATAATTTTTTTCTTGTGGTAAGGACTTTTAAAGTCTACTCTCTTATCACCTTTCAAGTATTCAATACAGTAGGATTAACTATAGTCACCAGACTGGACATTATACCTTCATGAAAGTCAAAGTTGCTCAGTTGTGGCCAACTCTTTGCGACCCCGTGGACCATACAGTTCATGGAATTCTCCAGGCCAGAGTACTGGATTGGGTAGTCTTTCACTTCTCCAGGGGATCTTCCTAACCCAGGGATCAAACTCAGGTCTCTCGCATTCCAGGCAGGAATTCCATGAACTGTATAGTCCATGGGGTCGCAAAGAGTCGGACACAACAGGGGGACTTTCACTTTCACGAGGATGTAATGTGCAGTCTGGTGGCTATAGTTAATCTACTGTATAACTTATTTTATAATGGAAGTCTGTGTCCTTTGGCCCCCTTCACCCAGGTCTTGACTTTTTAATATCCTTCTTCCCTAGAAGGAAACAACTAAAGAACTGGCTGGTTCCAAGGTTGGGGCTGTGTGTGTCAGCACCTGATAGTTGTTTTTTTTACTGCAATATAAGCGCCTGACATGAAGCTTTGGAGACATCCATGTCAAAGACATCCATCTCCGGTGAACACGTGACAGCTACACAACGAGATAAAGAGCCAGGCCACCCCACCCATGAAGTTCCCACTTTGAGAAAGCTCGGGTTGACCTGATAACAGACCATCTCACTGACTGCTTGCTTCTCCCTTCCCTCACTTCAATTCCTGCTCTTATTTTTTAAATTCACCAATAAAGAGTGAACCTTTAAAATCCTAGACACCCCACTCTCAACCTCAAAAAGGCAGAATCCTAAGCCCAAGCTTGCTCATGAGCTCTCTCTCTCTATCCAGGACCTCGCTGTGTCACCCCAGGGGTGCCTTGTACCCTCCAGGGCATGTGAGTGATACACCTTGGCATTTCAAAGTTCCCTGATGGTTGTTTCTGAGACGTGTCTCACAATCCTAAGAACCACAAGGGCCAGTCCAGCCACAACAGTGACTGCAAAAGGAGAATTTCTGTGGCGGCTGCTCATAATTAGTATGAGCCCTGGTGAGCAGAGCCCCAGGCAATCCTGGCAAAAGCCTCACTGTCTACAGGCCAAGACCAACAGGTAGAGAAAGTCCAAGATGGATCTGGGACATCTTGTGCCATAAAATAAGGAATCATGAGGATGTGTAGGAAGAACAGACAAGCTTGAATGACTCTTGCTAGACAAATCTGGGATACTTGGAACACCAAAACAAATAAAGGGCAATGAACCTTAATCCAGTAAATAATGAAAGAATCAATGAATCAGTACTGCTACATAAACAGGAGAGAAAGGAAAACTCCTGCAAACAAACATAAAAGAAGCAATCAATTACTTTTAAACTGTGTACATAACTGAAAATGTACTCTATTAAATAATTTTTAAGTGCAAGATATTTTTTATCTTTATATGAGGAAAATCACTTCGGAAATTATTTTGTGATTCAATCTGTAAACTATGTGTCCCAAGACATGTCTGTTCTAGATAGATGCTTAGTCCCTTGTACAAATCAAGTGCTGGTTCAAAAGACTGCTGAAATTTTATATGCTTACTGATATTTTATACTTTTTTTATCCTACATGTCCTGTAAAGTTATAAGTCTGCACAATAAAAATGTTTAACAATTCAGAAAAAAAAAGGAACAATCAAGTCAGAAAATCATCAATGGAAATTAAAAATAGTGTGTGAAAGCTTGAAGCAGAAGATGATATTTACATAATCTCAACTTATCTCTCTGCAATTATTTATTATAAAGGGAAAAGAACAGCAACTGTACAGATGATCCCACCAAAAAACCTATTCAGATCGATTATGCATTATTTAATTGATAATAGTTAGCATGCAGAGACAGTCCATTGGTAAACACCATTTTACTGATGGGCCTCAGTAAATTTCCAAGGTCAGACCATAAAAACCCATGGATAGAGATCAAACCAGTCAGTCCTAAAGGAAATCAACCCTGAATATTCATTGGAAGACCTGATGCTGAAGCTCCAATACTTTGGCCAAGCTGATGCGAAGAGCTGAATGACTGGAAAAGACCCGGATCCTGGGAAAGGTTGAAGGCAAAAAGGAGAAGAGGGCAGGAGAAGATGAGATAGTTAGATAACATCACTGACTCAATGGACATGAGTTTGAGGAGACCCCAGGAAAGAGTAAAGGACAAGGAAGCCTGGTGTGCTGGTCCACGGGGTTGCAAAGTTGGACACAACTGAATGACTGAATAACAGCAACAACAGAGATCACATTTCTTCTATCCTGTTATTCCTAGGACAACATGGGTAGAGATGCTCAAGAACAATTTGTTAAATGTATGAATATCCATGACTCATTAAAAAAGCAATAAGATAGACTGAACTTCAGTTTTGCTAATCCGGGTACCTTGGCACCACTATAGAACCCCGATCCATGAGTCAGAAGACTGGCCTCTAGTCCCAGAAGTGGTGCTGAGCACCCAGGGCCTCAGCCATCCTCTGCTCCACGTCTCCACTCCAGTTCAGCTTCTCCATGATCTCTAACATCTCTGGGTTTCAGTTTCCTTCCAAAACAACAGTGTATATCTAGGAGCTTTACCACTAAACAGGTTTGAAACATGTTGGGTGATTTATGCCACACTTGTCCCCTACAGAAAATGATCAGAGAATCAGCACCAGGACTTACCCAGATGATGACATCCTGCTCCCAAAGTGAAAGCATTAGTCACTCAGTTGTGTCTGACTCTTTGCAACCCTCTGGTCTGTCCACAGATTTCTCTAGGCAAGAATACAGGAGTGGGTAGCCATTCCCTTCTCCAGGGGATCTTTCTGACCCAGGGATTGAACCAGGTTCTCCTGCATTACAGACAGATTTTTTACCATCTGAGCTACAAGCGAAGTCCACAAAAGACCCTCTTTAAAATTCAGCTTGAAGAGGAAAAGATACTCAACATCAAAATATCTTTGAAGCCTGATTCCTTCCTAACTTTTGGTAGTTAACATTTATTTATAGCATTAAACAATGCTATAAATGGTATTTAATTTTTAATTAAACTTTTTATTTTGTAAAGGAGTATATCCAACAGACAACGTGATAGTTTCAGGAGGACAGCAAAGAGCTCAGCATCTGAGCCATATATACACATGTATCCATTCTCCCTCAAACCCCGCTCCCATCCAGGCTGCCACATAACACTGAGCAGTTCCCTGTGCAATACAGTAGGTCCTTGTTGGTTATTCATCCTAAATACAGCAGTGTGTACATGTCCCTGCCCAACTGCCTAACTATCCCTTTCCTCCATCACTCTCCCTGGCAACCATAAGTTCATTCTCTAAAGTCTGAGAGTCTGTTTCTGTAAAAATGTGGTATTTAATTGAAATGTATGCAGTCTTTCATTTTTGTTTAATACAGTTTATTGCTAATTAGGATGTGATGCATATCTATGACCATATTTTTTTTTACATCTTTCCTTTTTCCAAATTCTCAGAAGTAGAATAATTAGTGAAGGGCTGAATTGTTTTCCATTAGATTCAGACCAGCTGCTTGTGAGCTTATTTCATTGTCACCTTTGAGTACTTGAATTACAGTTTTTCTGGGCCTAAAGTTAAAAATAATTCAAACCATTTTAATTTATTTGACTTACGCGTGCTCAGTCACTCAGTCCTGTTTGACTCTTTGCAACCCCATGGACTGTAGCCTGTCAGACTCCTCTGTCCATGGGATTTTCCAGGAAAGAATACAAGAGTGGCTTGCCATTTGATTCGTAGAGATGGAACACTTTTTATGTCTCTTGATCATTTGTCTTTCTTCAAATGTTTATTAAAATATTTTTTTCTATAGAGCATTTATATTTTTGAAATAACTTGTAATAGTGCATATAATACTTTTTCAGGTTTTCATTTGTTCTTTAGAGGTTTTAAATTATATATCATTAAATAAAATCAAGTATGTCTTTTAAAAATCCTAACATCATCTAAATCGCTTGTGTTTTATTTTAGCTGTTTTCTTATTTTATTTCTAACAATAAAGGCAGCTATAATTTTTTTTTTTTTTTTTAGTTTTTGATATAGGATAGGCCCTATTTTTTCCTAAAACTGTCCATTCTCCCATTATGGTTTACTGAATTTTTCTTATCCCTCACTATTGGAAATAAGCCCACTTAATGAAGCACGTCCAGCTGGGGACTGGATTGTCCAGTCCCTTGAGACTCTGTCCTCACTGCAGCCTCTGGGGTGAGGTCTGCATTTCTCTCCACCCTCATCCCAGAGGCCAGCAGATTGGGGGTGAGTGCAGGACCTGTCCTCAGAGATGAGGGTGGGGCAGGGTCGTGGACCAGATGCACTTGGCCCATCAGGAAGCTGTTAAATCCTTGCTCCCCTGACACTGGCCATGTATCAGTCACTGAACTGTCCCCTTGCAAAGTGAGTGTGGATGTGGAAACTGTCTGGTATCGAGACAGACTCTCTGGAGACACTTTTCAGAGAAGCTTATGACACAAGGGGGGATGTAAACTGGCTGAATGCTGAGATGGTTTAGGGAGGTTGGTGCTGTTAGACCCTCAGTAACTATCAATGGTGAATGGATATAAGTATTTAATTTCAAACTAGGATTCTTTGCACCATTTTCAGAATACCACTTGTTATTCTTCATTAACAGTCAGAAATCCACATGTTGTAGATGGAGGCTGGGTGAGCTCTCCAGGGCTATTTTTCTGACTTTGACCTGATCCTGGTGAGTGTTTAGTCTGATGGGTTTTGGTAATTTTATACAATAACCACAGCCTCAAGCAAGAAACAGAACATCCCAAAGGTATAGTCAAATTTACGGGTATGTCCTTACAGGAAAACAAACTGCCTAACAAATTTAAGTTTATCTCCTGTAGTTTATTCATGATTTTTTTTGGTCTTTAGAGTCCTGCATCTAATCAGCCTGAGACTAGAGTCCTTTCAGAGGTGTCAAGTGGATAATTTGTCATTTGGAGTCTTGCATGTGTTCCCCAATGTGTTGATTCCTACCCTCTGTCGACCTGAAACAAATAGACTGTCAGATATTTCTCCAGCAAAGATGGGCTTATTCAGAATCAGCAGAGAATGGCAGTTTGAGGTCTGCATTTGTGGAGAGCCAAGTGTAAGTCCCCAAAGTTCCAGGGCTGGAGAGCACTTTTATAGAGGGGAAGAGGAGGATTGGAGGGCTCCTACAGAGTCCATGACTTTTCATTGGCTGAGTCCTTGCCAAGAAAGGAGAGGAGTCTTCTTCCTATTGGGGGCTGCTATTGTTGTAACCTCATCTATCAAAGTTATCAGAGGCTTTCCATTGGGGACCACATGAGATTACTGGAGAGCACTGTGGAGGTGATGACTGCTCTTTGTTTGGAAGGACTTGTCCTGTTCAGAGCATCACTGACCCTGTCAGCATCCCAGGGAGGTGTTTTCTCCAGGTGTTCTCCCCACTTTCCAGAGGTCAACACTGAGAGGTTATATGGCTAGTTCAAGGTCATATAACCAGGAAGTGGCAAAGTCTAGACTCTAACACAGGAATGCTTCCAATTGAGGAACGTTGGTGCCATTTTTGTTTCACATTAAATTTTTTAAAACTGTGGAAAATGCACACAACATAAAATTTACCATCTTGATGATTTCTCAAGCACACGGTTCATTATTGTTAACTACCTTCACATTATCGTGCAACCAATTTCCAGAACTCTTTTCATCCTGTACTGGTGTGCTATCAAACAATAACTCCCCACTTCCCTTGACCCCAGCCCCTGGCAACCACGAGGCCACTTTGTTTCTCTTTGAATATGACTGCTCTGAGGACTTCACATAAATCAAATCATAAAATATTTGTCCTTTGTGATACACCATTTTACAATCCCACCATCAGTGTGCAGGGTTCCAGTTTCTCCACATCCTTGCCAACACTATTTTTTCTTCCTTTTTTTCTTTTTTCCATGTGTGAGTTGGTCTCTCATAACTAACACAACATGGTTGAGCAACTATATGCCAATAAAAATTAATTCTAAAAAAACATGAGCTATGATTTTGATTTAAAAAAAAAAACTGTGCATGTGCAGATATGCAAAGATTTCTAGGGTAAAGGCTATGTAATAACCAAAATATTGGCAAGTAGACCTGGCTAATAAATCAAATCCTTATTCCTTTCTCCTTGTACGTGCTCAGTCATGTCCAACACTTTGCCACCCTATGGACTGTAGCCCACCAGGCTCCTCTGTCCATGGGATTTTCTAAGCAACAATATTGGAGTGGGTTGCCATTTCTTACACCAGGGGGTCTTTCAAACCCAATAATCAAACCTGTGTCTCTTGTGTCTCCTGAACTGGCAGTTGGATTCTTTACCTCTGTGCTGCCTACCTGGGAGGCCCTTCTTCTTCTATAGTTTTAAGTATTTTATAGAAATAGAAATATGTATATATATTCTTTTCTAAAACTCACAATTACCAATAGTCAAAATGTATGCTTTCTCTTAGGCTCTAAGTGCTACCTGTGCTGTGAAAACACTAAAACCCCAGTGCAGTCATTTGTATAATGTCAGTAAGCTAGCTCTTACCATCATTTACGAGTTGAGAAAGCAGATGAAATGTGAGAAGAAAAGCAAATACCCAATGAGAAGATAAAAATTCAGTTTTTCTCTACAAGGTATGCCTCGTCCTGTGGGCAGTACTTCCTGCCTGGGCTCATTTCAAATTTCCCAGGACAGTGAGTGGGGGACACGAGCAAATCACAAGGGTACCTCACACTTTACAAACAAGATGTCAATTGTGGTCACCAACCAGCTTCACAAAGTCTGGACCCCTTTTTAAAAGTTAGCATGAAGGAACAATGCCAAAAGGAGGAGCAGCTTAAAGCAGAAGCCAGCCTCCACCTTCCATCAGAATCACCTGGAGCTTGTTTAACCTCACCCCAACAATTCTAAATTTACAGAATGGTCTAAAGGGACTGGAGGGGGGATTTGCATTTCTAACAATCGCTCAGGTGACAAGGATGGCACAGGTCTGAGAGCCATACTCTGAGAACAGCTGCCCTAAAGCTTGATTATAGAGATGTCTCATGAGCATCATCTCCAACAGCAAGAACTTTAAGAACTTCCTTTGAGAAATTCCTGCCTACAAGATCAAAGATGTGTTTGCATTTGCCTTCTCCCTGCATTTAAGAACAAGTATCCAAAGAGAAGCAGCTCAGAATAGCAGTTACATACAGGGCAACACAGACTCGGGAGCCAGACTCCTGATTTTGAATCCAACTTTTGCTATTAAACTGTGTGATACAGCCAAGTTACTCAAACTCTTAGAATTTGGGAGGAATGGATACATGTATAGGTATGACGGAGTCCCTTTCCTGTCCACATGAGATTATCACAACATTGTAAATTGGGTATACTCTAATATAAAATAAAGTTTAAAAAAAATTACTCAAACTCTCTGCTTAAGTGACTTCACATGTAAAATAAGAGGTAATAACTCCTTCTGATTCAGCAGGAAAATTGGAAATGGAGTCTATCCAAATCAATGAGAAGTCCTCATCTTCCCATTTCCATGCACACACATTTTGAAAATCCACAAATAGAACATCCCTGGAGATTTCCTTGCCCTGCCTGAAGTTAAGGAGAGATGTCTCTACTTTGTTATTATTTACAGCCGTTGCTGTTTAGTCACTCAGTCATGTCCAGCTCTTTTGCAACCCTATGGACTGTAGCTTGCCAGGCTCCTCTGTCCATGGGATTTCCCAGGCAAGAATACTGGAGTGGGTTCCCCTTTCCTTCTCTAGGGGATCTTCCCAACCCAGGGATTAAACCCACGTTTCCTGGTCTCCTACTATGGCTTTACCACTGAGCCAACCGGGAAGCCCATACCCAGATTTTTCGTTCTCGATCCTCTTTTCTTAAGGGATACCAAATGGCCAAAAGATGTAGTTACATACACTGAAGACACCACCATCAGATCAAGCATAGAAGTTTTGGTTTCCTGGGGATCCCCAAGGCCCTTTCATATATAAAAAAAGGAAATGTCAGAATTTGTGGGAAAGATGAATGGATTAGCGTCGGAACAAAAGATATAAAAATCACTCAAGTGTGATTAAACCCAAAGGTTCCGCCCCACCTAGTTAGTGATCCCAGCTACAAGATGGAAAACTTCAGTTAAGAGCTTCATCTCTCTGAGCTTTCCATCTGTGAGTTTCCTCCCAGCTCAGGGACCTTTCAGTGGTTTCAGGACCAGAGGACTCCTGGGCAGGACCACCTGCATCAGGACCATGCACTGCTTCTGGAAAGGTTAGAGATGCAGATAAGACCCCACAGGCTTCAGGGACCCCATCCCCAGGGTGACTCTCAAAGGTGGAAGCAGAAACATTCACAGTCAGGAAAGGGGCTGGCCAAATACATCCTCCAGTCCTCTCAATATATCCCAGATAAAAACAAAATGGGTTCAAGAATCATGTCCCCGTTCATTAAATAAAAAACAATAGTGTTCATACACACATGAAATGTGTCACAACTAGGTACCAGGATGTACAGTGAGAGATGAGCACGGAGAGAAAGAGGGAGGCAGGGAGACATGGTCACAGACACAGGGACAAGGGAGCCCGGTGCAGTTGGAACTCAACTGTCACCTAAGGAATATGCAGAAAGGTGGGACATTATTGGAAGATGGCAACAGGAACAGGGCACTAATTAGATAAAGGAAGCTGTTCATGGCTTCTTGCTTAGTGGGGAAAGGCTGCGAATTAGTTCAGAACTATGAATCCGGAGCTGTCCTGGGGAAGCCGGCTAAGGATGGCGTGCAGGATCTGGTCCTTCTCCCACTGGCGGTGACCCCCCTGGGCAGCCCGGGTTCTCAGCCTCCCTGCTTCCTGCTCCCACTGCCCCTCCTGCTCCCCGGGACTAAGAAGGCTGACCCGGCAGCGAGCTGCAAGGCAGGGAGACCCCGCGCCCCGAGGGTCCCTCCCGGGTCCTGCAACCCCTTTCAGTCGCCCCCACCCAGAGGACGCAGACAGGGACCCCCGCGGCCGGCGTGGGGAGACCCCATCGCTACAAGCAGCCATCGGAAAGCGCTCTCTGCCCTGACCCTCGACCCTCAGCCCCTGCAAGGCTTAGCGTCAGGCACTGGCCCTGAGGCGGAGGGGTGTCTCAGCCCAGGCGGGGCTCACCAGGAGAACAGCCGGGAGCAGAAGTTCGCGTCCTGCAGCGGGTTGGGCTTCTCCTCCGGGGACACCGGCCTCATCTTGCCCGCCTGGACCCGCGCGGGCCGGGGGCGTGGGGTGGGGGCAGCAGGGGCCACACGCAGGTGTGAGGCGAGGCCGCAGGCGCCTGCTGATGGAGGCGGTGGGGGGACCGCACAGCGCGGGGCGCAGGACCCCAGGTGCCCTTGTTCCCGCACTGGGCTGCAAACTCTACCAGAGGGCGCGCTCTGAGCCCGGCCCCCACCCAGAAGGTGCAGAGGGAGGGTCGGGCTGCAGCAGAAACGCCCCTCAGCTGTGGTGAAGACCCGGAGAAAGCTGGCAGAAGGAGATAGCAGCCCGCCCTCCGGGCACGCTGCCCTCATCAGGACCAAACAAGGGCGCTGTGGGAAGGTCTCCACCTGGAATGGAGCAGGACCCTGGGGGGCCTTCCTGGGATAGATCCCACCCCACCACGAGATACACTGAGCTAGTGGCCAGTGCTGGTCAGTGGAGGTGAGAACTGATGACGGGCACAAAGCTGCCAGGCTACTTAGATGCCAGCCCCAGGCTCCATAGTGTCTGTTCTCCTGCTAGGCTGGCCCCGAGGAATCCTGTTTTGATAAAAGGAGGGAAAAGCAAAGACCACAGCTCATTCTTCTCCTGGCATGAAGGACAGTTACTCAGCAGTGAACTGAGCACAGAGAAAAGCACATAAGCAAGAAGTCAACGTTTACTGTGTTTATCCCTCAAATAAATTTTAAATGAGCTAATAAGCGGGTATCAGTGCAAGAGAGAAGTAAAGAACTTCAAGCTTTTTTCCCATATATGAAGCCCATATAATATATATGAATAAAAATGCATTCAAAAGTATTATTTCTGGAATGAATAAACAAAGTGTGGTATAAACATACAATAGAGTATCATTCAGCCTTAAAAAGGAGGGAAATTGTGACACTTAGAGCATGGATGAACCTTGAAGACTGTTTTTGTGACTTGTAATTAGAGTACCTATTTAGTCTTCATGCTGTTGCTGGCATAGAACTCCTAAAACCCTTAGGTGCTCTAAGATAAGAGTGAAAATGTGTCTTTGGATAATTGTAACAAGCCCCTTTCAACTACACCTGAGTTTCAGTGAAGCATCTGTTTGTCAGAAAAACCAAACACCTGATTAAAGGGTTGGCACTTTCAGCCCCACCCACCACATTCAGGGTGGAGAGGGACTAGGAAAAGTTCAACCACCAATGGCCAATACTTTAGTCAACTTTGCCTAAGTTGATTCTGTGCTTCTATGAAGCCTCAATAAAAAACCAATAGGATGGGGATCACAGAGCTTCTGGGCTGATGAACATTTGCAGGTGCTGGGAGGGTGATTCACCTGGAGAGGCCTGGAAGCCCCTCCCCTTCCCCTACCTTGCTCTGCTCTCTTCCATCTGGCTGTTCCTGAGTAGAATCCTCTTATAATAAACTAGTGATCTAGTTGAGTAAACTGCTTTCCTGAGCTGTAAGCCTCTCTAGAAAATTACCAAACCCAAGGAGGGGGTTATGGGAACCCTGATTTATGATCAGTCCATAAGAAGAACAGGTAACCATCTGGACTCATGACTGGCTCTGAAGTTGAGAAGGGGCAGTCTTGTGGGACTGAGTCCTTAGCCTATGACAAGGTCTAACACTAACTCCAGGCAGATAGTGTCAGAACTGACTTAAATTGCAGGACACAATTTTGTCTGCACAATTTGTTGGAGTTGGAGAATTGGTTAGTATTGGTTAGTACACACATGGTGTCCAGAAATACTGAGTCACCAAAAGACAAATACTATGATTCCAATTATTTGAGGTGTCTAGACTAGACAAGTTCATAGACACACAAAGTAGAATGGTGTTTGCTGGGAAGGTTGGGGAGGGTGGGGTGTTGTTTAATGGACACAGAATTTCAGGTGGAAGATGAAAAGCTCTGGAGATGGACGGTGGTGATGGTTGCACAGCAATGTGAATATAATCAATGCCCACAATAGTTAATTTAATGGTTAAAATATGCAAGATCCTCTATGACCCACCTCCTAGAGTAATGGAAATAAAAACAAAAGCAAACAAGTGGGACCTGATTAAACTTAAAAGCTTTTGCACAGCAAAGGAAACTATAAACAAGTGAAAAGACAACCCTTAGATTGGGAGAAAATAGTAGCAAATGAAACAACTGACAAAGGGTTAATTTCCAAAATATGCAAACAGCTCATACAACTCAATACCAGAAAAACAAACAACCCAATCAAAAAGTGGGGAAAAGACTTAAACAGACATTTCTCCAAAGAATACGTACAGATGGCTAACAAACACATCAAAAGATGCTCAACATCGCTCATTATTAGAGAAATGCAAATCAAAACTACAATAAGATATCACCTCACACCGGTCAAAATGGCCCTCATCAAAAAGTCTACAAACAATAAATGCTGGAAAGGGGGTGGAGAAAAGGAAACACTCTTGCCCTGTTGGTGGGAATGTAAATTGATACAACCACTATGGAAGATGGTATGGAGATTCCTCAAAAAACTAGGAATAAAGCCACCATATGACCACACAACTCCACTCCTAGGCATATACCCTGAAGAAATGAAAATTGAAAGAGACACATGTATCCCATTGTTCAATGCAGCACTATTTACAATATCTAGAACATGGAAGCAACCGAGATGTCCATCGACGGATGAATGAATAAATAAGTTGTGTTATATATATAGAATGAAATATTACTCAGCCATAAAAAGAAACACATTTGAGTCAGTTCTATTGAGGTGGATGGACCTAGAACCTATTATACAGACTGAAGTGAGTCAGAAAGAGAAAGATAAATACTATATTCTAACATATATATACGCAATCTAGTAAAAAGGTACTGAAGAATTTACTTACAGGGCAACAATGGAGAAACAGGCATAGAGAATAGACTTATGGACATGGGGAGAGGGGAGGAGAGGGTGAGATGTATGGAAAGCGTAACATGGAAACTTACATTACCATATGTAAAATAGATAGCCAACAGGAATTTGCTGTGTGTCTCAGGAAACTCAAACAGGGGCTCTGTATCAACCTAGAGAGGTGGGATGGGGAGGGAGATGGGAGGGGTCTTCAAAAGGGAGGGGATATATGTATACCTATGGCTGATTCATGTTGAGATTTGACAGAAAACAGCAAAATTCTGTAAAGCAATTATCCTTCAATAAAAAATAAATTAATTTAAAATAACAATTAAAATAGTTCACTTGTGTTATATATATTTTACCATGTAAGGGAGGAGAAAATTCCTTTTTGTTTTACTCTTCTAGGCTCTCTGGCTGGGGCCTGGGAAATTCAACTGAGGTAAGACAGATGAACAAGAGAAAAACAGTTTATTAACCTGTATGGCATGCACATGTATGCAAAAATCTTTCTTCATACAGACAGTTGTTGCTGTACTCAGATGTGTTTGTAACAGTGCTTCATTTTTAAGAAGATTCATGGGAAGGAGTTTTGACAAGTACAGACTTTTGGTAAGTTTCAAATCAAGAGATAAACTTAGTAAGAAATTTCAGAGTCCTAATGGAAAACCTGATGCTTTCATAAAACCATTAACAAAAGAACTAGTTGCTGACTGAACTGGACTATATGCTTATAAATTGTATTGTTTTTTTCTAAAATACTACTGGTTTAAGTTAGTGTTTTCCCAACATAAGAAAATCCTTTCCCTCATGCTAATTATGACTTACAACAATTTGGAAAATTACACCTTTGTAAGTAGAATTAAAACATGTGTCTTTTTTCCCCTACCCGATCCCTCTAAAAACTGGAATCTCTTAGGTTCCCAGAAGCTGTGTCAGCCAAATAAGGAAAACCACCTCCTAACAGGGACGACTGTTCCACCTCTAGTTGAGTGATGCATGTTCTCTGAACTCAGTTTCTCATCTGTAAAATGAGTATTAAAAAGTAATATGTGGGATTTTCCTGGTAGACCAGTGGTTAAAAATCTGCCTTGCAATGCAGGGGAGCTGGTTTCAGTCCCTGGTCAGGGAGCTCAGAGCCCACATACCAGCAGAACAGCTAAACCTCAGTGCCACAACCACTGAGTCTGACTGCTGCATATAAGAGAGTCCATGCACCCCAAAGAAAAATGTCACATGACACAATGTAGGTCTTGAGTGCCACAGCAAAGCCCCAACAAAGCCAAAATTAAAAAACAAAAAGTAATATCTATCTAATGGAGTTATTGTTTATGTGAAAGTGCTTGTTGTAATTTCTGATACAGAAGGAATGTAAAATAAGTGGAGGTTATTATAGCAAGATGTTTTATCAGAATATTAAGTAAATTGTCCTTGCTATGGTATGAATGTTTGTGATAAAGAAATGAAAATGAAATTCTTGAGATTATAGCTTAAAGGCCACTAGTGCTGGCATAAAGAGCACAGTTGCAAGAAAACTTAACCAACTGAATTTTCCTCCAAAGAGGAGAGATTGAAACCCAAGTCAGAGGAGAGCAAACATCTGGGGACAAGAGGCAGAGAGTTGGTGACCCCGTCCCCAATGGTTTCCATTCTCATCCTCCCAGGCAAGGACAAAGTAGGTGGGATACAGGACAGATGATGCCTTACCTCCTGCTAGAAGTCAGGTGAGTTGACCACTTTGCAGAGGAGACTCCCATACCATCATCTTGTCTTATAAGTAAAATAGAAAAACCTGATTTCCCACTTGGGGTCTGGAAAATTCAGAAAGGGGGAGGCAGCAGGCTTACAGAGTCTGTAAGCCAGGATGAGAGAATGTCAAAGAGGCAGATGAAGTGTGTGCCATCCAGCTGGGGAGCAGATGAGAACCCAGTTACACCCTTCCTTAAAAATCCCACAGTAGAGTTGATTTTAAAAACAGAATGCGTTTTAAGAACACATTTGCCCAGAAAAGTGGAAACCAGACTGCTAAAGTTTAAGAAACAACACCAGGAAGATAAATAAGAACTCTTCCTAAAACTAGATTATCTGCTTTATAATCAGGTTAGATTTATGTCCCTATTCTTCATCCTCCACATTACAAGTGGTGCAGGAAAAGGAAATATTTCATCCTGAGAGATGTGGGAGTACCAAGGACCAGCTTCCAAGTAAGGGTCTATGGGTTCCTGGGGGAAAGAGTTGAAGAGGGAGCTGAAATAGAGTGAAAATGGATTTATTCAGGGAGACACACACTCCATAGTCAGAATGTGGACCTTCTCAGAAGACAAGAGAACCCAGGGTATGGGGTTGTTGGTTGTCATGAGCTGGATAATTTCATACGATAATAAGTGGAATGAATATTCTTGCTATTCCAGGGAAGGGACAGGGATTTTCAAGAACTGAACCACTGCACACTTTTGAAATGGAGCAAGACCCTATGGTCCTTGCCCCCCATGTCCTCTGCCTGCCTTTTGTTTGTTGAAAATCTTTAGCCAAAGAGTAAGTTTAATCCCAGAAGCAAGAACATGCAGGTACAAAGAAAAACAGTTAAAGGAGACCAAATGATAATAATGTAGTCATTAAACATAGTCAAGGACCTCTAATTCCTTCCCAAGGGCTATAGATAATATTCTGAGCCATGTCCTGTGAGCTGTCTTATAGGTACTGAAAACCCCACCAGGTAAAGAACTACATAATAACTGGACTGTAGCCATGATATAAACTGCCACAGTCCTGAGAACTGACCTCGAGAAATGGGAAACAAACCAACCCTGGAACTGAAGAGTAACTATAATTAAAACAATCAAGATGACACTGGTCAGATCACCAGTGATCAATTTCAAGATGACTGTCAGCACTGACTCTGCTGTTTCTACACATAAGCCTCTCCCTCTCTCTATAAAAGCTCTTGTCCATTCATTGTCAAGGGAGGGGGCAGTCAGCCTTTGGGCAGGTGCCCACCCTCCCCTCCACCACAAATTGGCATCCAAAATAAAGTAAATGTTCCTTTCCACCAACCTGGCCTCTTTATTGACTTTTGAGTGGCGAGTAGCCAGACCTCCCCTTCGGTATCACTTTTTGGCCTTCTGTGGTAAGCCTTGAAACTATCACAGCACCTGTCATGGTGACAAGGGAGTGAATTTTAGTGTTATAATGAAGGTGTAATGATTTAGAGGTCACATGCCAGACTATAACCAACACCATCTTGATTTTAACTGCTTCAAGCCAGTTTTTGTGGGGTCCTGTTTTTCTCAATATCTGTGCCCTCTTCCTGCCCATCTCACAAGCATAGAAACACTGTTTCCATAGTGACAAGCCTGTTTCACCCTGTCATCTGAGAGTCCAAACTGGGTTCTCTGTGTACCCTGATTTCTAGGCCCTTCCCTTTTCCATTTAACCAATACCAGGTTGTCTTCCTCAAATGAAGGGCACCACAGACTCCCACTTGTTTCAGGAGCAATATCAAGCCCCAGCCAAGAGAGAGTTACTGTATGGGTAAAAAAAAAAAAAAAAAAAAAAAGCTGATTATATCAATACCTTCCCTTTTAGACTTTCAGACATAGAGGAGAAATTGGTCTCTTTCTCTTCATCAAGATGATCTCCACAGGTAACAAGGAAACAGTCATTAAAGGTAAGGTGGAGTCCTTAATATTCAGGGAGGCTGGGCTGTGATGTAACAGTCACTGACAAAGCCCATCAACAATTCCCTAGGAGTAAAAGTAGAATCTGGATAATTAAATAAAGTGTTAACTTTTTTCTCTCCCTTTGTGCTCAGTCGAGTTTCACTTGCTCACAGGGCACCTCATGCAGAAGCCTCGCACCTGGCCCTTCAAATGAGACTCCCTGGTGTGAAATAGCTGTGCCCACACCTCAGCTCTGAGGGCCGTGTGCAGAGTCTCTGCACCCGGCACTGTAATTCAAGATGGCGGCCAGGGGGCTGTGTGCAGAGACGCTGAACCCAGCACTGCGATCTGGAGCCATGGGCAGCACAGCTGAGCTGTCCTGTGAGGACCCACCCATCCCCCAGCTGACAGGAATCACACACGGCAGTTCCAGGGGTGCTTTCAGGAGAGAGTGTGTCCTCTAGAGGACATTCTGTTGGCACAACCTACACCTGGCAGAGGGGCTTCCCAGATGGCTCAGCAGTAAAAACCTGCCTGCCAGTGCAGGAGACTCATGTTGATCCCTTGTCAGGCAGATCCCCTGGAGCTGAAATGGCAACCTGCTCCAATATTATTGCCTGGAAAATCCCATTGACAGAGGACCCTGGTGTGCTGCAATCCATGGGGTCACAAAGAGTCAGATGTGACTGAGTGACTGAGCACACACACACATCTGACAGAAGGAACACCCATCCCACCCCCTCACTTTTGGGGCCTGACTGGGGAGAGTTAGAAACAAAATAGGAAGAAATCAAACCAGCTTCAGCTTTCCTGGTAGTTCAGATGGTAAAGAATCCGCCTGCAATGCAGGATTCGATCCGTGGGTTGGGAAGATTCTTTGGAGAAGGGAATGGCTCCAGTAATCTTGCTTGGAAAATTCCATGGAATTCTGGTAGGCTATAGCTCATGGGAAGTTGCCAGGCTGTGAAGGACCTCACAGAAGCGCGCTGGCTGCGACGGACCACGTGCAGAAGTGTGGCCAAGAGGAGCTACCCCACGCACGAGGTCAGGGACAGCAGCTGAGAGGAGCAACCCCACCTCAGAGTTACAGGGTGGCAGCTGCACTTGGCTGGAGCAGCTGTAAAGAGATACCCAACGCCCAAGGTAAGAGAAACCCAAGTAAGACAGTAGGCGTTGCGAGAGGGCATCAAAGGGCAGACACACTGAAACCATAATCACAGAAAACTAGCCAATCTGATCACATGGACCAGCCTTGTCTAACTCAATGAAACTAAGTCATGCCATGTGGGGCCACCCAAGACTGATGAGTCTTGGTGGAGAGAGCTGACAGAATGTGGTCCACTGGAGAAGGGAATGGCAAACTACTTCAGTATTCTTGCCTTGAGAACCCCAGGAACAGTATGAAAAGGCAAAATGATAGGACACTGAAAGAGGAACTACCCAGGTCGGTAGGTGCCCAATATGCTACTGGAGATTAGTGGAGAAGATAACTCCAGAAAGAATGAAGTGATGGAGCCAAAATAAAAGCAATACTCAGTTGGATACTGGATGGAGGTTCGTGACACTGTACAGGAGACAGGGATCAAGACCATCCCCATAGAAAAGGAATGCAAAAAGGCAAAATGGTTGTCTGAGGAGGCCTTACAAATAGCTGTGAAGAGAAGAGAAAAGAAAAGCAGAAAAGGAAAGATATTCACATTTAAATTCAGAGTTCCAAAGAATAGCAAGGAGAGGTAAGAAAGCCTTCCTCAGCGATCAATGCAAAGAAATGGAGGAAAACAACAGAATGGCAAAGACTAGAGATCTCTTCAAGAAAACTAGAGATACCAAGGGAACATTTCACGCAAAGATGGGTTTTGATAAAGGACAGCAATGGTATGAACCTAACAGAAGCAGAAGATATTAAAAAGAGGTGGCAAGAATACACAGAAGAACTGTCCAAAAAAGATCTTCATGGCCCAGATAATCACAATGGTGTGATAACTCACCTAGAGCCAGACATCCTGGAATGTGAAGTGGGCCTTAGAAAGCACCACTACAAACAAAGCTAGTGGAGGTGATGGAATTCCAGTTGAGCTATTTCAAATCCTGAAAGATGATGCTGTGAAAGTGCTTCACTCAATATGCCAGCAAATTTGGAAAACTCAGCAGTGGCCACAGGACTGGAAAAGGTCAGTTTTCATTCCAATCCCAAAGAAAGACAATGCCAAAGAATGCTCAAACTACCACACAATTGCACTCATCTTACATACTAGTAAAGTAATGCTCAAAATTCTCCAAGCCAGGCTTCAGCAATACGTGAACTGTGAACTTCCAGATGTTCAAGCTGGTTTTAGAAAAGGCAGAGGAACCAGAGATCAAATTGCCAACATCTGCTGGATCATCAAAAAAGCAAGAGAGTTCCATAAAAACATCTCTTTCTGCTTTATTGACTATGCCAAAGTCTTTGACTGTGTGGATCACAATAAACTGTGGGAAATTCTGAAAGAGATGGGAATACCAGACCACCTAACCTGCCTCTTGAGAAACCTGTATGCAGGTCAGGAAGCAACAGTTAGAACTAGATATGGAACAACAGACTGGTTCCAAATAGGAAAAGGAGTACGTCAAGGCTGTATATTGTCACCCTGCTTATTTAACTTATATGCAGAGTACATCATGAGAAATGCTGGGCTGGAAGAAGCACAGGCTGGAATCAAGATTGCTGGGAGAAATATCAAAAACCTCAGATATGCAGATGACATCACCCTTATAAAGTGAAGAGGAAACAAAAAATCCTTTGATTAAGTGAAAGAGGAGAGTGAAAAAGTTGGCTTAAACTCAATATTCAGAAAACTAAGATCATGGCATCTGGTCCTATCACTTCATGGGAAATAGATAGGGAAACAGTGGAAGCAGTGGCTGACTTTATTTTTGGGGGGCTCCAAAATCACTGCAGGTGGTGACTGCAGTCATGAAATTAAAAGACACTTACTCCTTGGAAGGAAAGTTATGACCAACCTAGATAGCATATTAAAAAGCAGAGACATTACTTTGTCAACAAATGTCCGTCTGGTCAAGGCTATGGTTTTTCCAGTAGTCATGTATGGATGTGAGACTTGGACTGTGAAAAAAGCTGAGTGCTGAAAAATTGATGCTTTTGAACTGTGGTGTTGGAGAAGACTCTTGAGAGTCCCTTGGAGTGCAAGGAGATCCAACCAGTCCATCCTAAAGGAGATCAGTCCTGGGTGTTCATTGGAAGGACTGATGCTGAAGCTGAAACTCCAGTACTTTGGCCACCTCATGCGAGGAGTTGGCTCATTGGAAAAGACCCTGATCCTGGGAGGGAATGGGGGCAGGAGGAGAAGGGGACGACAGAGGATGAGATGGCTGGATGGCATCATCAGCTAGATGGACATGGGTTTGGGTAAACTCCGGGAGTTGGTGATGGACAGGGAGGCCTGGCGTGCTGCGATTCATGGGGTCTCAAAGAGTCGGACACAACTGAGTGACTGAACTGAACTGATAGCTCATGGGTTACAAAGAGTCAGACACAACTGAGCGACTTACACTTTTTCATACTTTCAAGCAATGAAAGCAGCTGCCATTTGGGAAGAAATGAGATCTTTTGCCTCCCACAGTGGTTCTCAGTTGGCTAAGGGTGGAATCACCTGTGGGGTTTTAAAAATTGTTGACTCCTGCCTCCCCTCCCCTGAGATTCTGATTTAACTGAGATGAGGCTTCAGTCCTGGGATTTTACAGAGGTCCCCTGGTGATTCGAATTTGTAGCCAACTTTACAAACCACTACTGCTGCAGCTGCTGTGTCTCTGGCCTTTGCCATATTGAGGATATAAATGACTGTACCTAGATGAAGAAACAGAGTAAGCAGATAGAGTGATCTGCAGGTGTATATGTTTCTGTGTATAGGGTGTAGTTGAAGTGAGTTAGGTGGGGGCCTGCGACCCCTCTTGCCCACTATGTGACCTTCCTACCCCTCAGTCCACAGCCTTTCCACTCTGCTCACCTGGATGCCTGGATTCTGCTGCCCCCCTGGTGCTGGTTCTCAGTATAGCACAGCTGTCCCTGGAGGTTTCATACAAGCCCAGCCTTAGTTCAGCACAACCCTAAGAGCTTGAGACCCAAGGTATGGCTTGCTAGGAGGGAAATCCTGGGAGCTGCACATGATAAGCAGCTCGACAATAAATTGAGAGGTTGCTCCTGCTCAAGGAAGCTCAGGAAACTCCAGGCCACTGGCCAAGCACAGGTCTGGCACACGACTATGACTGTAGCTTTCCTGTGCCTGCGGTCTGAGGTGTGTGTGTGTGTGTGTGCTCAGTCGTGATGATTCTTTGGGACCCCATGGACAGAGGATGGGATTTCCCTGGCAGGAATACTGGAGTAAGTTGCCAGTTTATCCTCTAGGGAGTCTCCCCAACCCAGGGATCGAACTCAGGTCTCCTGTGTCTCCTGCATTGGCAGGCAGATTCTTTACCACTAGTCCCCCCTGGGGTTTGAGGAAATGGGTCTTATCAGCCAGCGACAGGCTCTTCCTAGGTGGCTCACTGGTCAAGAATCCTCCTGGCAATGCAGGAGACTCAGGAGACATGAATTCTATCCCTGGGTCAGGAAGCCCCCTGGAGGAGGAAATGACAGCCCACTCTAGCATTGTTGCCTGGAGAATCCTATGGACAGAGCAGCCTGGTGGGCTGCAATCAAAATGTTGCAAAGAGTCGGACATGACTGAGCACAACCAGTGACAAGTGCCTACAATATCAACCATGGAGAAGTGCAGAGGTGTTGTAATGAGAGTCCCAATAAACAGCAGTCACCCCTTATTCTGCTCTGTGTGGCAGGATGCGTATTTATTTAACTACCACATCTAATTTTAACGCAAGCTCGGAAAGTATTAAGATCCCCATCTTACAGA
The DNA here is from genome assembly GCA_020226045.1 of Muntiacus reevesi. Taxonomy (NCBI): domain Eukaryota; kingdom Metazoa; phylum Chordata; class Mammalia; order Artiodactyla; family Cervidae; genus Muntiacus; species Muntiacus reevesi. The sequence continues at coordinate 15,384,933 of CM035254.1, read as the reverse complement.
CAAGGAAACAAACCCACAGAGCTTAAGGACCTTGATCAACATCATTGGACTTCTAACTGACAGATGCGGCCTCTGAGCCCCAGTGGGACCGCACAGTCTGTCCCCATTCCTCCTGTGTCCCGGTAGTTCCAGGACGTCTCCCTGCCCAAAGATCTGCTCAGCAGCTTCAGCCTGACTCCCCAAGTGGGTCTGTGTGATCCCTCCAGATGCCCGCAACCCTTTTGCTCCTATCCCCCCCAACTCAGCTCCTTACTTCTGCAGGGCAGCCCCTGAGAGCCCCACGGTTGGCAGGAGGACACCCTTGCTCCCTTCTGGCAGCTTCTCCCTGCAGCCAACTCCCAGGTGTGGGGTCAGGCCAGGTTGTGAGGAGAATCAGGAGAGAAGCAGGAAGGTCTGAGCTGGTGGTCAGCAACTTCCTCTGACCTGGGCCCTCCTTCTCTTCTCTCTGAGCTTCCTGCCCCATTGGGTCAGCTCCTCTCTGTGCCTCTCCCCCCATTACAAGTGCTCCTGTAGCTCTGCTGTGGATCAGAGTCACCAGGGGAGGGTGTCAGGATGCAGGTTCCTAGTCTCCAGCCTGAAGATTCTGATCCAGTAGGTCACACAGTGGGACCTGGAAATCTGAATTTTTTTATAAACAGTCCAACGGACTTAGATGCAGGGGGTCCTCTGAGCATACTTTGAGAAGCACTTAACAGACCTGCCACTCACATCTGTGGGCCCCAGGTCAAGAATAAAGCCCATCCTATATATTTAAATATTTAAAGGTTAAAAGTCAAGCTAACACATTGTCAAGTGCACTTTCGTAACCACCTAGGAGGCTGGGATTCCTGGACCCTGGAGTTTGGAGCCATAAGGCAGGACAGCAGAGGGAGGGGCCACCCCAGCCCCCAGGCCTCCTCCAGCTCTCCCCGCCTCTGGCTCTGACCCTCTTTGTGCCCTGAGGAATCTGCTGCTCAAGCAAGAGAGTTACAGCCTTCAAGTCCAAGCTCAGGCCACGCTCTTCCCACCCATAAACAGCTGAATCTTGACCACCTGTTGGGCTGAGACATAGGCCCCAGGAGGGAGGTGGGCACTGGCGCTGGGAGCAGGGATTCTGGGATCCAGGTGCTCAGAGCAGGCCTGGAGAGGGCGGGGCTCCAAGTGGCCACACCCCCTGGTCCTCCCCGGAGGCCTGCCCCTGGGTGGGGGGCGGTGCAAGCGCAGTATGACCCATGCAGGGCCTCTAAACCAGCGCTTCTCAAACTGTAATGTGAGCAGAACTCACGTGGTATCTGGAGATTCTGAGTCAGTGGGTCTGGGGTAGAGACAAGATTCGGTGTTTTAAGCCTCCGGGACCAAGCTACTGTGGTTCACTGGCCACACTTAGAACAGCAAAGCCCTAGGTCAGGGTGGGCAAAGTTTTCCTGTAAAGGACCAGGAAGTAACTTTCCAGGCTTTGCAAGCCTTATGGACTCTGCTCAAAAAATCATCTACTTCATTGACTATGCTAAAGGCTTTGATTGTGTGGATCACAACAAACTGGAAAACTTAAAGAGATGGGAGTACCAGACCACCTTACCTGTCTCCTAAGAAAACTGTATACAGGTCAAAGAGCAACAGTTAGAACCGGACAGGGAACAACTGCCTGCGTCAGAATTGGTAAAGGAATATGACAAGGCTAGATACTGTCACCCTGTTTTTTTAACTTACATGAGAAAGAATATATAAATATATATATATATAAAACGGAATCACTGCTATACAGCATAAATTAACACAACGTTGTAAGTCAACTATACTTAAACACATTTTTAAAGAAACAAGGAAAAAAAAAAAAAGCCAAGGGTTGTCAGTAGGTTCATTAGTAGTAATATTTTTTCTGGTTACTTGCTTAGTCTGGTGTTTGCCAGATTTTACCACTTTAAAAAATACAATTCTTCCCTAAAGAATTAATTTGAGAGGATATTTTGAGTCCATGAAAATGCAGTGTTCCCCCAACCCCCAAACATTTGCCGTATATTCAGCAATGATGAATTTTGTCTGAATTACTTATGACGATGGCTGCCATGTGATTTCTGTCAATCTATCTACATTTGTGAGTTGGCATTCTACTGTAAAAAGGAGCTTTTCCTTCCTCCTATCTATTTTATGTCTTATCAGAATCAGTATAAACTCATGGATTTTTAAAAAATTTTATTATTGTAAAATGTAGGGTTTAAAAGTCCTCAATCTTCTGTTAATCATTTACTTATGACATTTCTAATGTGATATAAACTCCATCTCAGAGACTCTTTTTTTTTTGTCTAGGCAGTCTGCAAAATTTAATCTTAAAAATATTTTTTCATGTACTGTCCTCTAGAATTAAAAACGATTAGTTTTTGGATCAAATACTGCTTTGGAATACCCAAAGCTTCCACCTATTGGGATGGACACTTGTGAGCTGATTGCTGAGTGAATTTAGTCAGAACCATCCAATGTAAACTTCATGTAGAACATTCTTAGTGTGTCTAAGTCTTAACCTTGGTTCTTATTAAAAAAAAATCACACAATCCCAGTTTGACTCCTAAGGCATGTTAAGATGGGCCTAGAGTACAGTCTTATAGTGCTGGGGCATGTTATTCCTTCTAGTAATGTTAGTTTTTAGGTCTAAATTGAAATAGATACATATTTCTCCCAGTTTTCAACACACATTGCCATTTTAGTTTTGGGGGAAAAAATACTCTCCTTAGACATTAGATTTTAAAAACAAAAGCTCAGTTAATCTATATTCTTTCTGTTTATAAGGGAAAATTAATATCTTACACATAAAACCTTTTGTTTAAAAAAAACTCTGGAGGGTTTTAATGTGGGTTATTATTGTTTGCAGTTACCTTCTTCAACATTAGGACCATGCTGTTGAGTCAAGAATAGAATCAGTAAAAATATGCACAGTATTGTTTTTAGACTTGAAAAAACAAATCCTCTAAACTTGAATAGGAATTTAATTATTTATAACTTTTTAATGCTATTAAAAACAATGATAATGTATAGTAGAGCCTTTGAAAAGCTTGTGTGCTCTAATTTTAAACATAAGTGTGATGGTAACAATAAAGAAGATAGTGCTGGAGAGGGTAGTACTGCTGGGGAGCTAATCACATATCCAGCATTGTTCAAAAGCAGGCTTCTCACCTGTTTGGGACTGAATATCAATTGTATATAATTTTACATTTTCAGCCCATTACAACCTGATCACTGATCCACTGTGCACGGCTAGTGTGCAGCTCAGCTACATGCCCCTCCCCCTGCAAGGGCAACACTCACACTGGTCCGTGGGGTGTTCAGGATCCCACCCATCCTGGGTGTAGATGTCATGGCAGTTACTGGTGGCTCTGTTTCTAGGTTTCTTACATTTCCTGTATTTACTTCTAACTGGCTACAAACAGTTCATGGACTGGCACTTGTGCACAGACCATATTATGAGTGTCACTGTCATAGTTAATCTTTGCAACAGCCCTCTGAGAATTGTACTATCCCTACATCAACTTTCAGACAAAGACACTGAAGCACAGTGGGCTTCCCAATCTTAAGAGCCCGTGATTAGCAGGAGCAGTATTTGTATCCAAACTCAGTTGGTGCCCAGAGGAACCAGTAGTTTGTCCCTGGAAGGCTGACTCCAGAGCTGTGCTCCTTCCTCTGTGCTTGTGTCATTTTAACTACATGTGAGGGAAGAACAGTTTGGTTTAGGCCACCAGATGAGGACCTCCTCAAATCCACTTTCTGTAGCCTACAAACCTCCTTCATCTACACTCATCTTGCTCTCCTCTCCTGGTGGTAAGAATCACCAAGGTCAGTGATTCCACCCTGTGTCTATGGATACTCTTGGTCCATCAATCATCCCAACCAAAGAAGTATTAAAGGGCAGTTTCCATACAAATATTCATTTTTCAGACAAAGAAACTGAGATTCAGAGGTTGAAATGCTTACCCAAGCGTGTAACTAAGGCAACATGGCTATAGGGTGTTCATGGCAATTTTGTCAAGGATGGTGCAAGTTAATTGGCACTCTGGCTGGTTATTGCTTTCCTGTCACTCTTAAGTGTCCCACTCTGGACAGTACATTCTTTGGGCACCCACACTGCTAGTGAGGAGCAGAGAAAGAACTGAGGTGTAGATCAGTGTGACTGACTCCAAAACCAGGGCTTTCGGTTATCTAAGGCTACCTCTTAGAATTTCAAAATTTTAAAGCTGAGAAGGAAGATTTGTTCTTGGTCATCATTTATTCATTCAACAAACATTTACTGAGTATCCTATATGTGACACTGTGCTGGAAGACATAATTTAAAAGTGAATAGGGCATAGTTCCAAGTCTTTTTCTCACTTGGTTTAGTGAGAAAACAGACCACGTGTGAACACTCAAGAGTCAAGGCAGACTACATTTACAGGACTCAGTGCACAATGGAAAGAATAGGCCCTTTGTTTACAGATGAAGTATCTCAGGATGGTGACAGCAGGACACTAACCAAGCATGGTTCAGTTTAATACAAGAGAGATGTTCAAGGTCCTACAGAAATCCGAGTTACCTAGGATGATGACTGATCTTAAGTGACTTCCTAGAATAGGTGACAACTGGGCTGACCTTGGAGAATGAGGATATCTCCCCTACATGGAACTTCTCTTCTGTGTTTTTAGGCAAGAGGGCATTAAGGAGAATTGCTAAGTCATCATTGTGACTTAAATTTAACTCACCAAGAGTTTCCCCCATAGTACATCCTCATCTTCTACCTCTGAAGCTGTGACACATGCTATGAGGGGAACATGGACACACAATGCCCAGACCTCATTGTCCAGCTGCTGGAAGTGCTGCCAGTGAGCAACTTCAAACCACCAGCTCCGGCAGCCTGAGTGCAATGATCCATCCAGGTGGAGGTATAAAGACCTGGTCATTGGATATGTCAGGACAATCCTGAAGGTCCATCTTCACTCCAGACCCCCAGGGGGTCAGCTCAGGTCGTCTGGCCAGTGATCCAGCTTGATCTTTCCCTCTGCCCGACCCTGTTTCTTCCCTCCTGATTCCACAGTGTTGACCCCAAGGGCACCCCTGATACACATCCCAGCACTAAACTACATCTGAGTCTGCATCCCAGAGAACCAGCAGCAACACGTATCAGGATTTTAAGGGCAGGATTTTTATTTTTAAATTACTGGTTATACACATACTTACAACATTTTAAAACCCTCAAGTAGAGTACAAAATGCTAGAAACAAGGACTTTCTGTGTGAATATGGTTACCTTTAGCTTAAAATCCTCAATCTAATCTTCTCTGATCAAAATGAAATTAAGTTATATATTACTAGTGAAAGAAAACTTATTTTGAGCCATATGAAACTGTCATTTTATAGGTTAAAAAAGAGATTGATGTAAAAATGGAAATCAAAAGGAAATTTTTTAAAAAGAGATAGAATATTAGCAATTTCACTTCAATCTAATATTTAAAAAGCCATTAACATTTAGAATTTAGAGACTATTACATTTATGAATATCTCTTGGGTAAATGATATAATTAATGAAACAAATGAGAAATCAGGAAATACATAATACAATGGCTATTGATCAGTGCTAAGTATCAAAACTTGTAGTTTACAGATAAAATGGGCTTTAGGAAAAGAAAAGTAGGCTTTATGTAGTTATATTAGTAAAAAATTGTTAAACATTAATCTGTTTCCAATTTAAGAATTTAGGAAAAAACACAAAATAAATGAAGAAAAGTTGGAGGGAAGAAAGAATAATATGATGGACTAGAAAACAAAAATCCAGAAAGGATCGATCAAGCAGAAAAACTGATTTTTTGAAAATAGTAAAAAGTAATCCAAGCTTATTCAAGCAAAAAAAGGGAGAAGGAACAAAGAAAATTAAAAAGCAAAAAAAGAACACAAATATAGATGCTGTACCATTAAACATACAACATATTCTGATAACTCTATGACAGTCAGGTTCACATTTCAAAGGAAAAATAATTACCAAAAGTGAACTAGATGGCAAAACACTGTGGATGTGGTTATTGACACTGAATTGTATGTTTAAAATGTTGCAATGGTAATTTTCTTTTTCTTTTTTTTTTTGGACTGCACTGCACAGCTTATAGGACCTTAGTTCCAGATCAGAGATTGAACCCAGGCCACTGCATTGAAAGCATGAGTCCTAACCATCAGACCACCAAGGAACTTCCCTCTAATGACAAACTTTATGTTACATATATTTAACCAAAATAAAAATAAGTAAAATAAAACACAATCAAATCCTCCATCTAGAAGACAATGATCACATGTGTGTTCTTCATTACAAAATTCTCTAGGATGGCTTCTGTGGTGAGCAATCATATTTTCTCTTCCTTCTTTAGAACATATAATTAAATATTGTCCTTCCTTCTGCATTTTAACCATGTATCTTTCAATTTTTTGGAGGGGCAACACTCCTGTTATGTCACTTAAACTAAAGTATACTTTTTTCTTTTTCCTATTTGTTGTCTCTGTACGGTTTTAACCAGAAGTTTTTGGGTGGAATATTGGATCCTACTTATGTTAAAGGAATTGATGAAACAAAATGGCAACTTCACACAGTATTCAGGTAAATGCATGCATGCTAAGTTCGCTTCAGTCATGTCCAACTCTTTGTGACCCTATGGACTATAGCCTGCCAGGCTTGTCTGTTCATGGGATTCTCCAGGCAAGAATACTGGAGTGGGTTGCCATTGTCTTCTTCAGGCAGTCTTCCTGACCTAAGGATTAAACTTGTGACTCCTGTGGCTCCTGAAATGCAGGCAGATTCTTTACCACTGCGCCACAGGGGAAGCCCCTTCAGGTAAATACAATACCTGATAAAATTAGAAAGTAGTATGTAATATTTTCGGAGAAGGCAATGGCACCCCACTCCAGTACTCCTGCCTGGAAAATCCCATGGACGAAGGAGCCTGGTAGGCTGCAGTCCATGGGGTCACAGAGAGTCGGACACAACTGAGTGACTTCACTTTCACTTTTCACTTTCATGCATTGGAGAAGGAAGTGGCAACCCACTCCAGTGTTCTTGCCTGGAGAATCCCAGGGACGGGGGAGCCTGGTGGGTTGTTGTCTATGGTGTCACACAGAGTCGGACACGACTGAAGCAACTTAGGAACAGCAACAGCAGCATGTAATATTTTGTTGCTGTTCAGTCACTAAGTCATGCCCAAATCTTTGTAACCTCATAGACTACAGCACACCAGGCTCCTCTGTCCTTCACTATCTTCTGGAGTTTGCTCAAATTCATGTCCACTGAGTTGGTGATGCCATCCAACCACCTCATCCTCTGTCATCCCCTTCTCTTCCTACCTTCAATCTTTCCCAGCATCAAAGTCTTTTCCAATGAGTCAGTTCTTTGCATCACATGGCCAAAGTATTGGAGCTTCAGCTTTAGCATCAGTCCTTCCAGTGAATATTCAGGACTGATTTTCTTTAGGATTGACTGGTTTGACCTCCATACAGCCCAAGGGACTCTCAAGAGTCTTCCCACAGTACCACAATTCAAAAGCATCAACTCTTCAGCACTCAGCCTTCTTTATGGTCCAACTCTTACATCCGTACATGACCACTGGAAAAATCATAGCTTTATTTATACAGACCTTTATCAGCAAAATTTGAGGGCCATAAAAAAATCGTTGACAACTTTCACTTATACCTTAGAAAATGAGCTTTCATTCTGGAGTCCCTTAATGCCCAAAACCTAGTAGACAGCTTTTATTGGTGGCCTGCACCTCTGATTTGGATCTTTTTTAAATGGTATAACATAAAAATATACATAATAAATCATTTTGTAAGCACTTGAAATCACTGGTTGAAGTTGGAGGAAAAAAATCCAAATAAACTAATGTCTTATATGTATAAATTTTGTTGCTGGTGAAAAAAAAAAAACAACACAACAGTTTATGCAGTGCAAAAACTGTTGGGAAAAATGCCTTTTTTAAATACTCTTTTTTTATTGAAGGATAATTGCTTTACAGAATTTTGTTGTTTTCTGTCAAACCTCAACATGAATCAGCCATAGATTTGACCTCATGGTAGAAGCACAGTGCTGACTCAAAAACTGTTAAGGCTTCATGTCATCCATTGGCAGTGTTCATAACCACACGTTTGATATGAATGATCCTTTGTAATGTATCTAAGGGGAAAAAAGATAAATGAAAGCAGTGAGTTTGAAAGTTTTAAACCCCTTGTCCTAAGGCAATGCACTTCAATGTCCATATCTTCATATGAAGCAAATCATACCGCTACTGAGATACAATTTTAAAAACCAGGGTGGTATTTAATTCTATGGAGGAAGAAGCCCCATTAATAGACTCAGTGCGGGTGGGCTTAATGCCAAATAATTTGTAGATCCACCTGACTTCCAATCATTCTGATTCATAGATATCCTTTATCATGACATTAAAATGATAAGCAAAATCATTTTATTGACTTAAAACCTGGAGATAAACTAAAAACAGGCTGACAAAGAGACTAAGGAATCTGGCATCTGAACGGGTTTGTTATTTTCACACATAAAATAAGCACAATAGATTTGGATATTAACATCAGGTTGTAATCCCTATATTTCATAAACTCTGATTGAGTTTATAATCAGATGTCATCAAAATGCTATTATATATGTATAAAACATCCTGGCATTTAATTTGTGCAACAAAGCAGTTACAGGCCTATAGAAATGTGACCTGTGGATAGTGGGTCCCAAGAATGAAAAGACAATCAAAAGCTTTAACAATGACTCAACCAAGCAACTTCTCTAAAATGGAAGATGATACAAAATAATAGGACAGTTCTTTGCCAAGCTGTTGAGTTCTGGAACTCTAACAATTTCTAGCTGAACTGGAAGATATACAGGCTTTCTGATAAATCTACGCTGAGAACATAAAGGAAATGAAATGATGTCGTTTCCCTTTTACACAATCATCAGTTTTTAGTAGTTGTATCTCAGTTCTTTGACAGATGTACATAGCAAAATGAAACACTGTCAAGACTTGTGAGCTCTTATCTCAAAATGTGTTTGGATAAAAAAGAATTTTGAAAGTATTTTTTTACTTTTTGACCCAAAGAAGAGCATGAAAAGCTTTGCTGGATCTTTAAAACATAAGATGTATCTTGTCAGTAAGCATTTAACAGTAAGATTCCTGTGTGCTGTTTCCTATCTCTCTTGAGCCCTCTGTTCCTTATCAGTCCCTGTCAGGGATAAGAGGAGCAGGCAAGCCTCTCCCAGGACGGAGATCAAAGAGATGGGATGCTTGCATAGGATTTCCTTCATTAGCTTTTCCATTTGGTGAAAGGGGTTATTTACGACCCTCTTTTGATATGGATCGCTTCTTGGTCTTATGGCCTCTATTGCTCCTTGCTTCCTCAGTAAACTTATAAAGTCTGGTCTCTTGATCTTCATCTAAAGAAGCTACTGGTATATATACTCTTACAGAATTCAATAAAGCACCTTTGCTCCATCAGAGCTTGGGTCCCTGTGTGTGTCTTTCTTTCTTTCTCTCTCTATTTCTGACTGATTCCCTGGAGTGCGAAAGCCAGCTGCGTAACCCAGGGAATATTAGCTTCTTTCCTTCTTTCACTATCACATCGTCAACTCCCGACCACCAGGTTCCGGTTCAATAAAGGACCAACATATCTGAGGCTGATACCAAATGTATCTGTACCATCTATCTGAGGCTGACTTGTCTCACAAGCTCAACCACCAAGTCATATGATTCCAGATACATTTTATAAACCCAGGTTCCAAATATATTTGTGGTCCAGTCAACAGTTACTATGAGAGATAATGGATGTCGCTTATGAAACAGAAAAGGGTTGAGACATCTACTTTTACATTAAATGTACTTTCTTATTTTCTAGTTGCTTGCATACTTGCTACCCTCCCCCCACCCCACAGAATACTCTGCAATATGAAATGCTGTATATTACAATGTCATTGAGGTTAAGGAGAAAAATAAGAAGTTCTCCAAAAATGCTTGGACCTTACTGGATAAAATCTGAGGCTATTTCCATTATAATGCAAGCATTTAAAAAGAAGGCCCTTGGGGGCTTCCCTGGTGGCTCAGTGGTAAAGAATCTGCCTGCCAATGCAGGAGATATGGGTTCAATCCATGATCCAGGAAGATCTCACATTCTGCAGAGCAACTAAGCCCATGCACCACATCTATTGAGCCTATGCTCTAGTGCCCAAGAGCCACAACTTCTGAGCCCGCACGCCCTACAGCCTGTGCTCCAGAACAAGAGAAGTCAAGGCAATGAGAAGCCCTTGCTTGCCACAACTAGGAAAAGCACATGCAGCAATGGAAACCTAACACAGTCAAAAATAAATAAATAGAATTATTTTAAAAATAAAGCCTTTTGTGTGTGTGGCTGGGGGTGGGGGTGGGGATAGTTGCTTATCATCTTGCTACATTACCTTTAAAAGCTAGCCATATTTTGTGTGGTTATATTTTATGTACTCTCTTGGTGGAACTAAGAATAACCAAAAGAACAAATGGAAATACATTTCACTTTCTACTGTCTGACAGTCTTTCCAGAATCAGTCACTTCCTTTCCCCATACCCCTCTCAATATAAATTTTTATAAAGAAAATGTTATTATTAATAACTTTTAAACAAAATGATCTTCAAATCTGAAGTATTTCAAGTCTGAAATACTTGAAACTGAAAATAAGCTTCCTGTGTATAACCTCCTTGATTTGCCCTTTCTGTCTCTCATCTGTTACCCTGGTATAGACCACACTCTGGCTGACAGAAGGAGTGAGAGAAAGCATCTTTTTCACAGGGCAGGTTATGAAGGGAGTTGAGATGATTAAACACTTGCTAACAGAGTCCTTGTGGATGGGTTGAGCCTGGGATGGAAAGGCCCAGTCTTAACTCTCTCTCCTGGGACCACTGCTGACCCTGGAAAAAACCAATCAAGCTGTCTCAAGCACCTGCTGCTTCATTTGTGAAATGAGATAATGACCTACCCCATAGGAACTAAGTGATGGCTAAAAACTACAGGTTGAAAACATACTGAGCTAAATGTTGGGTGTGATTATGATGCCGCTCAGAGAGGGATGTGGCCCCTTAGCCCATAGAAAGTAGCAGCACTACCCAGCTTGTATAATAAAAACAGAACAGCTGGGGGCCTGTTTCATGATTCTTCTGATTTTATCTTTACAGTAGCCCAGAGTCGAGAAGGCAATGGCACCCCACTCCAATACTCTTGCCTGGAAAATCCCATGGATGGAGGAGCCTGGTAGGCTGAAGTCCATGGGGTCGCAAAGAGTCGGACATGACTGAGTGACTTCACTTTCACTTTTATGCATTGGAGAAGGAAATGGCAACCCACTCCAGTGTTCTTGCCTGGAGAATCCCAGGGATGGGGTCACACAGAGTCAGACACGACTGACTGAAGTGACTTAGCAGTAGCAGCCCAGAGTCAAGATTGAAACACATTTAATTCAATGAACACAGAAATCCAGAAGGTAGAAAAGTAGTTAAAAGATTACTAACACTTTCTAACTTGTGACATTAAGTTACTTAGGCCCTTCTATCTTAGTTTCCCCATCTGAGGGATGAAACTACCAGCTCTGAATGGTTGTGAAGATCAAAAGAAACAATGCCAGAAAAGTTCAAATTCAGGTCAAGTAGAACATAAAACCAGCAAGTGCTGTGTTTCTTGGCCCCCTTCTCCTTCTCTCAGGTTCAGTTCATGATAGTTCCCTCAACATGGGTTAAAACTAAGTCTACTGCATAAGCTTCATCTTGTAAACAAGGCCACCATCACGGAATTAGATCTTACTAAAAGCAACAAAGCAATAAAAACTCCCCTACATGGACAAAGGCCAGCAAACAATCATTTAATATATGTAGAAGTCAGGCTTAAGACTGTGAGTTCATTCTTACTGAACTGTGAGGTCCTAGTTCAACCCTGCTGCTGCTGCTACTAAGTCGCTTCAGTCGTGTCTGACTCTGTGCAGACAAAATGGGAAGAACTAAAAAGTGAACGTGCTACACTAATTCATTTCTTTAAATCCAAGTCACATCAAATGGCCCAAAATAAATAAGGATAGATAAAAACCTAAATAATGAGATTAAAAATAATAAATTGATTTAATAAAAAATTAAGCTCTTAAGCCTTAAATAGGCAATAGTCCTTCTTTTTAAATGCCCAAAGAACATACACAAAAATGGCTTATATATTAACATAAAAAAAGGTATTAAACACTGTTTCTGGATGGAAATAGTGCAGACAATATTTTCTGATCACGAGGTAATGGAAGTCAACACTGATGAGTAAAACAGAAAACAAACATAAAAAAAACAATCCTCTATCCCCAGGAAGTTTTTTAAACCACTTTTCAAAGAATTCTTGGGCCAAAGAGGATATAAAAGACAAAAGTGCAGAATCTATATAAAAAAACCTAACTATGATCAAAGTATAAATACCAGAACCTATGGCATATAGCTAGAACAGTATTCAGAGAAAAGTTTACAAGCTTAAAATATTTTTACTAATAAACAAGAAAGAATGAAAACAAAAGTATTCAAGAAGTAAGAAGCAACAACAAAATAAACCAAAGGAAGGAAGAAATTAATATGGGTAAAAGCAGAAAGTGATAAACAATACAGATCATAAGTAAATTTGAGAGCTCCTTCTTTGGGGGAAACAAAACCATAAAATTGTTAACAGTTAATTTGAAGAGAAAATGAAGAGTAGGAAATGGAGAAAGCATAAATACTATGTAGTCATTATAAAGAATGAAGTAACTATATGCATTGATATAATCTGAGATAAAATATTAAATGAAGACAGCAAGGAACAGCTATGATTTGGGCTTAAAAAGAAGGAAGGCTACATATGCACAAATTCTTACTGATTCACAGAACATGTCAACAGGATAGTAAAAAAGGTGGTGCTGGGGCTCCACCCTGGGGGAGGAGCTGAATGATGACAGGAGTAGGGGTAGAGTAACTACATGGTCAAGAAAATGTGACTTGGAAGCATCTTTCCCCAGATGCTGAGTTTTCTTTTCAAATGAATGAATTCTGTTCTGTTAGATTGAAAAGTCTGTTGACTCAGGCTAATGCTCCTAGTGTTATAGCTCTGAATGATGCATTGATATCTGATGCCTCTACATTTAAAAAGTTGACAATCTGACTAAGTGTATGCAGAAATAATGTCAGAAGATATTCAACTGGGATGGGAATCAAGATATGTATCTCCTTATTTCTTTCTGTAGAGGTGACCTGAGCCAATGGCAAGATTGAAATCCATGAGTGAGGTTCTGTCACCCTGTGAACTTGGGTACTGCCTCCATCTTAGTTACTATATGAAAGGAGCGGTATTCTCAGACTTAACACAGAACACATACCCAGGGCAGCACTCAGCCTTTCAGTTCCCCCTCCCTGCTCCCTGGACCAGCACTGTGACCTTAACTGAGCCCTGGACCCAATCTTGGCATCCATGATGTGGGGTGAAAAAGGACGGTCATGAGAAATAAGTGAAATCATACATGTGAGAATTATGTAAAATAAAGTATAAAGAATTAGACAAATGTAACTTATCATTACTATTGTTATAGTAGGTATAGGATTACTAGACCAGGAATCACAAGATTTCTATGACCTGTGGCTGCTTTTGTATGTATGGGCCTTAGTTTCATAACCTATAAAAATGAGAGTCTTGAAGACTATTATGTTATATAGACCTACCTAAAATTCTGTGATCTATTTCTCATTATTCAATGTTTAATAATGTATAATAATAACACTCAATGAGCTGATTCATTGGAAAAGACTCTGATGCTGGGAAAGATTGAAGGCAAGAAGAGAAGGCAGCGACAGAGAATGAGATGATTGGATGGCATCACCTACTCAATGCACATGAGTTTGAGCAAACTTTGGGAGATAGTGAAGGACAGGGAAGCCTGGCATGCTGCAGTCCACGTGGTAACAGAGAGTCAGACATGACTTAGCAATTGAACACACAATGATAATACACTTTCTAAATAAAGACTTGGACACATAGGTGAGGATACATCTCTTTGATGTGAAATGCCTAAGGTGAAAAATTAAAAGGGTTCGGGAGATTCCTGGCTGTTTTGTGACCAGATCAAACAGGGAATCACAAATGATTATCAGGTCTTAGGAGGGAAACTGACTGAAAGACACTCTAGTAGATGAAAACACATTGTGAATTTCAGCCATATAAAATATATAGGCCTCTAAGGGCAGCTTCTCTACACCTACATACCATAAAAGTACTTATGAAAAATTCAGAACATGGACTTCATTGTCTCTGGGGACGATATGTCCTATTTAAACACTCCGCCAACTCTTCAGCCAACTCTGTGTCCCTAGGCAATTTCCTACCCTGTAACAGTGGAAGGTATTGCTTTCTATTTCTTCTATTCTAAGGAGGATTGAGATGGAACAGTCACAGAAGGAACTTAGGCTACATTTTCAATAAATCATATAGAAGTACTATAGGCTACCGGGATATGCTTTCTTTAAGATATATTTTAAATATTCCAGAAGTAATTTTTTTTTCCTTACAAGTGAGTATCTGGGAAATGCATAATATATTAAGAAAGAAAAATATATTCATAATTTAACACCCATAGATACAGTTTTGATGGGAAGCCTCACCACATACAGTTGGAGGCCTCATCCTATCCTAAGCCATGCATCTCAGGGCGCAAAAACACCAGAATTTTCCTTCTGCCCTCCATCCTTCCATCAGTCCCATTCCCACTTTGTTTTAGAAAGAATTACAGGTGGCTGCATGACAATGGCTTAGTTCCTTAAACCAGACCTCAGTTATCACATCTGTATGATGAGATATTATGACCCAGTCTTTGTTTGGAAGATACCATGTGACCTGAATGTAACTTATCAAGCACCTTCCTCAAACCATATACAGTGCTTAGTGCTTTCCCATACCTCAACTCTGAGAAACTGTTTGCACACTTTCAAGCACCATTCAGACTACAGTGTTAAGGTATTGTGAAGTCTAAATTTGTCCTGATGAAAATTTCATTTGCTAGAAGAAAGAGGAAGTATACTTCTGCTTAAATGACAATGCTAAAGCCTTTGACTGTGTGTATCACAACAAACTATGGAAAATTCTTAAAGAGATGGGAATAACAGACCACCTTACCTGACTCCTGAGAAACCTGTATGCAGGTCAAGAAGCAACAGCTAGAACAGGACATGGAACAACAGACTGGTTCCAAATTGGGAAAGGATACGTAAAGCCTGTATGTTGTAACCCTGTTTATTTAACTTGTATGAAGAGTCAGTTCATTTCAGTCACTCAGTCGTGTCCAACTCTGCAACCTCATGGACTGCAGCACGCCAGGCTTCCCTGTCCATCGCTAACTTCCGGACCTTGTTCAAACCCATGTCCATCAAGTCAGTGATGCCATCCAACCATCTTATCCTATGTCATCCCCTTCTCTTCCTGCATTCAATCTTTCCCAGCATCAGAGTCTTTTCCAGTGAGTCAGTTCTTCACATCAGGTGACCAAAGTATTGGAGCTTCAGCATCAGTCCTTCTAATGAATATTCAGAACTGATTTCCTTTAGGATGGACTGGTTGGATCTCCTTGCAGTACAAGGGATTCTCAAGAGTGTTCTCTAACATCACATTTCAAAAGCATCAGTTCTTCGACACTCAGCTTTCTTTATAGTCCAACTCTCACATCCAAACATGACTACTGGAAAAACCACAGCTTTGACTAGATGGATCTTTATTGACAAAGTAATGTCTCTGCTTTTTAACATGCTGTTGAGGTTGGTCTCTTCCAAGGAGTAGCATCTTTTAATTTCATGGCTGGAGACATCACCTGTAGTGATTTTGGAGCCCCCCAAAAAATAAAGTCTGACACTGTTTCCACTGTGTCCCCATCTATTCGCCATTAAGTGATGGGATCGGATGCCATGGTCTTAGTTTTCTGGATGATGAGCTTTAAGCCAACTTTTTCACTCTCCCCTTACACTTTCATCAAAAGGCTCTTTAGTTCTTCTTCCCTTTCTGACATAAGGGTGGTGTCATCTGCGTATCTGAAGTTATTGATATTTCTCGCAGCAATCTTGATTCCAGCTTGTGCTTTATCCAGTCCAGCATTTCTTATGATGTACTCTGCATGTAAGTTAAATAAGCAGGGTGACAATATACAGCCCTGATGTACTCCTTTTCCAATTTATAACCAGTCTGTTTTTCCATGTCCAGTTCTAACTGTTGCTTCTTGTCCTGCATACAGATTTCTCAGGAGGCAGGTCAGGTGGTCTGGTATTCTCATCTCTTTCAGAATTTTCCACAGTTTATTGTGATCCACACAGTCAAAGGCTTTGGCATAGTCAATAAAGCAGAAGTAGATGTTTTTCTGGACTTGCTTTTTCGATGATCCAACAGATGTTGGCAATTTGATCTCTGGTCCCTCTGCCTTTTCTAAATACAGCTTGAACATCTGGAAGTTCACGGCTTATGTGCTTTTGAAGCCTGGCTTGCAGAATTTTGAGCATTACTTTGCTAGTGTGTGAGATGACTGCAATTGTGCAGTAATTTGAGTGTTCTTTGGCATTGCCTTTCTTTGGGATTGGAATGAAAACTGACCTTTTCCAGTCCTGTGGCCACTGCTGAGTTTTCCAAATTTGCTGACATATTGAGTGAAGCACTTTCACAGCATCATCTTTTAGGATTTGAAATAGCTCAGCTGGAATTCCATCACCTCCAATAGCTTTGTTCATAGTGATGCTTCCTAAGGCCCACTTGACTTTGCATCCAGGATGTCTGGCTTTAGGTGAGTGATCACACCATCATGGTTATCTGGGTCATGAAGATCTTTTTTGTATAGTTCTTCTGTGTATTCTTGCCTTCTGTTAGGTCCATACCATTTCTGTCCCTTATTGTGCCCTTCTTTGCATGAAATGTTTCCTTGGTATCTCTAATTTTCTTGAAGAGATCTCTAGTCTTTCCCATTCTACTGTTTTCCTCTACTTCTTTGCACTGATTACTAAGGAAGTCTTTCTTATCTCTCCTTGCTATTCTTTGGAACTCTGCATTCAAATGGGTATATCTTTCCTTTTCTCCTTTGCCTTTCACTTCTCTTCTTTTCATAGCTGTTTGTAAGGCCTCCTCAGACAACCGTTTTGCCTTTTTTTATTTCTTTTTCTCAGAGTAAATCACGTGAAATGCCATGCTGGATGATGCACAAGCTGGAATCAAGATTGCCAGAAGAAATATCAATAACCTCAGATACGCAGATGTCACCACCCTTATGGCAGAAAACGAAGAAGAACTAAAGAGCCATTTGATGAAAGTGTAAAAGGAGAGTGAAAAAGTTGGCTTAAAGCTCATCATTCAAAAAACTAAGATCATGACATATGGTCCCATCACTTCATGGCAAATAGATGTGGAAACAATATAAACAGTGAGAGACTTTATATTCTTGGGCTCCAGAATCACTGCTGATGGTGACTGCAGCCATGAAATTAAGACACCTGCTCCCTGGAAGAAAAGCTATGATTGACCTAGACAGGATACTAAAAAGCAGAGACATACTTTGTCAACAAAGATTCATCTAGTCAAAGCTATGTTTTTTCCAGTAGTCATGTATGGACGTGAGAGTTGGACCATAAAGAAAACCGAGCGCCAAAGAATTTATGCTTTTAAACTGTGGTGTTGGAAAAGACTCTTGAGAGTCCCTTGGACTGCAAGGAGATCCAACCAGTCTATCTTAAAGGAAATCAGTCCTGAATATTCATTGGAAAGACTGATGCTGAAGCTGAAACTCCAATACTTTGGCCACCTGGTGCGAAGAGCTGACTCATTTGAAAGGACCCTGATGCTGGGAAAGATTGAGAGCAGGAGGAGAAGGGGTTGACAGAGGTTGAGATGGTTGGATGGTATCACTGACTCAATGGACATGTGTTTGGGTGGACTCCAGGAGTTGGTGATGGTAGGGAGGCCTTGCAAGCTGCAGTTCATGGGGTTGCAAAGAGTCGGACATGACTGAGCGACTGAACTGAACTGACTGACATTGAGAGAGATCACACCAACCCCATCACTGCTGCAGATTCTCAACAAACCTGCCTTCAACCTGACATGTGCTGTTAAGACCCAGTCATGAAGCTTAGTCTCTACATGCTTATAATTGAAAAGGACACAGAGTGGTTGTTACCAGACCCCTGGTGGAGATTGTAAGGAATGAAACAAGAAGACAAACTTTAATTACAACTCTTTGGGGTGAACTCACATGTTTTGCTGTTTCAGTGAGGGCAGTGGCTTCAGTCACGCCCAGTTGTTGCACCATCTTGGAAAATGAACTGTGTTCATCTTTCAGCAAATTATAAGTCTGTCTATATTCTTTCAGTTTCCCTGAATCCAAAACCTGTCAATTAGAAGAAAGAAACCCATTAGTACACAATGTCTTGTAAAGGGACAGGAAGGAAAGAATAAAGACATTCGATTTGTGTGGAAGCCTGGGTGGTATTGAAATGATTTCAAATTTATTTTACTAGGTAGACAAAGGTTTATCCTGATCTCTTGCTATTATAATTTTATAGGAAAGGGAGAAAATGTAAGTTTTAGACTATGACTAATGGTACTCAGTAGTCTGTAGCATTTCACATTTTGACAAGGGCATTTGGAGTTGTTATCATTAGCTAGTGGTTTTCACTCTTAGACTTTGAGCTTCAAGGGCTATTTATACAGATATCCCTGGGTTGGGAAGATTCCCTGGAGAAGGAAATGGCAACCCACCCTAGTATTCTTGCCTGGGAAATCCCATGGACAGAGTAGCCTGGTGGGCTACAGTCCATGGGTTGCAAAGACTCGGATGCGACTGAGTGACTAAACAATAACAACATACAGATATACAGAGTTGGGAAATATCTTTTTTTAAAAATTGAGGTATAGTTGCTTTACAATGCTGTGTCAGTTTCTGCTGCATAGCAAAATGAGTCAGCTATATGTACACATATATCCCCTTCCTCTTGAACCTCTCTCCACTCCTCCATTCCCCACTTCTAGGTCACACAGAGTACCAGCTGAGTCCCTGTGCTATACAGCAGGTTCCCACTAGTTATCTATTTTACACATGGTAGTTTACATATTTCAATCCTAATCTCTCAGCTCATCCCACACTCTGTGTCCACACATACATTTTCCACATCTGTGTCTCTATTTCTGCCCTACAAATTGGATCATCTGTACCATTTTTCTAGATTCCACATAAATGCATTAATATATGATGTATGTTTTTCTCTTTCTGACTTCACTCTGTATGACAGACTTTAGGTCCATTTAGATCTCAACAACAACATTTTTATGGCTGAGTAACATTCCATTCTATATATGTAAAAATAGAATTAGCATATGACCCAGCAATCCCACTACTAGGCATACAACCTGAGAAAATCATAATTCAAAAAGACACATGTATTTTCAAAGGAATCATTGATGCATGTGTGACCGGGGAGCCCACTACCAGTCTTGGACCAAAAGTGATTGATTTTTGAATCTCCCCCCTTATTTTCTTTCCTTCTGTCAGCCTCTGCCCCTCCCGGAGCTAAAGCCAAAGTAAAGGCTTTGAAGGCCAATAAAGCAGTGCTGAAAGTCATCCACAACGACAAAAAAAGATCTGGGCATGAACCACCTTCCAGTAACATAAAACACTGCTAATCAGGAGGTAATCCAAATATCCTTAGAAGAACTTCCCCTAGAAGAAACAAATTTGACCACTATGCCATCATCAAATTCCCTCTCACCAACAAATCAACCATGAAGAAAACAGAAGACAGCAACACACTGATATTCATTGTGGATGTAAGGCCAACAAGCACCAAATTAAACAGGCTGTAAGGAAGCTCTGTGACACTGACATGGCTAAGATCAACACCTCGATCTGGCCTAAGAGAGAAAAAAAGATATACTTTCGACTGGTTCCTGACTATGACATTTTGGATGTTGCCAACAAAATTGGGATCATCTAAAATGAGTCCAGCTGGCTAATTCCAAATATAAAAGTTTTCATTAAAAAAAAAGAAACATGTACCCCAATATTCACTGCAGCACTATTTACAAAAATGAAGACATGGAAGCAAACTAAATGACCTAAGACAGATGAATGGAGTTAGGAAATACCTTTTTAAAAAGATTTTCCTTTTTAAAAATTTTTAAATAATTTTTTACTTACTTATTTTTGGTTGTGCCAGGTCTTCATTGCTGCATGAGCTTTTTCTCTAGTTAGGGCGAGTGGGAACTACTCTCTAGTTGCAGCACGCAGGCTTCTCATTATGATGGCTTCTCTTGTTGCAGAGCACAGGCTCTAGGGCATGTGGGCTCAGCAACTGCAGCTCCCTGGGCTCTAGAGCACAGGCTCAGTAGTTGTGGCACATGGGCTTAGCTGTTTCAGGGCATATGGGATTGTTCTGGACTAGGGATCAAACCCATGTCCTTTGTATTGAAACATAGATTCTTTACCACTGAGCCACCAGGGAAGCCCATTTATTTATTTGCTTTTAGCTACACTGGGTCTTCATTGCTCTTCTTGGGCTTTTTCTAGTCTTCTGTTCGTTTTCTGCAAGCAGGGGCTTCTCTTCACTGTGGTACATGAGCTTCTCATTGAGGTAGCTGCTTTCACTACAGACTATGGGCTTTCATACTTAGTAGTTGTGGTTGACAGGCTTAGTTGCCCTGTGGCATGCGATATCCACAACAAGAAACGCTACCTCAATGAGAAGCTCATGTATTGCAACAAAGAGTAGCCGTGCAATATTACTCAGATTCTTTCAAATCAACTTAACAATTAATTTGCTGTCAGTTCACTGCCATTTGATTGTATGATATCAACCTTTTTTTTTTTTTTTCAGGGCTTCCCTAGTAGCTCAGCTAGTAAAGAATCTGCCTACAATGCAGGAGACCCCACTCAAGTATTCTTGGGCTTCCATTATGGCTCAGCTGATAAAGAATCCTCCTGGATAAAAATAATAAAGAATCTCTTTGGATAAAATTTAAAAAGTAATTAAGAAATTGAGCTTCCAATTCTGGTGATAATGGCCCACACAGCACATGGGGGAAGCCCAATCAGAACTGACAAGGATCTGAATCTGTTTTCACAAATTATCTTCCTTCACTTCTTTTTCTTTCTTTCTTCAGTTGCCTGACTTTTAGCCCTTTTATTGTGCATTGATGCGTTTACAAGGTGTGTGTTAAGTTGCTTCAGTCATGTCTGATGGTTTGGGACCTTATGGACTATAGCTTGCCAGGCTCCTCTGTTCATGGGATTATCCAGGCAAAAATACTGGAACGGGTTGCCATGTTCTCCTCCAGTAGATCTTCCTGACCCAGGAATCAAACACACATTTCTTGTTTCCTGCATTGGCAAGTATGTTCTTTACCACCAGCACCATGTGGGAAGCCCACAAGTTGAAATTAAAAGGGAGAGGAAGAGGCTCTTAACTCTTCCTTTCTACTTATTAGTAGATTTGCTTAATGGTTTTGGAGGGAATAAGAGTCTGAACAATTGACCCAAATGACATAGCTATAAAAACAGTTCTGATGAGAAGTGGTACTTAGTTCCTCATTTAGGTCATATTTATGTTAGGGAACCTCTGACTGAGACTGCCACCTTAACCAGGCACTATAATAATCACTCTCATGACTTGTCTCCTTGAAACAAAAGGTCCAGATAAGGAATGCTGTGCTGCTGCTGAAAACTAATCATGAAAATTCAGGAGGGGGCAAAATGAGGAGGAAAGAGATGGCACATCCTGCCAAAGTCCCAGAAACCCTCAAGTTGGAATTCCTTTTGGTTGAGACATGCGTGCACCACCAGAAGGACCCTGAGTCAGACCAAATATGAGCCAAAGAAGAGAACTGGCCAAAGACAACCTGAAAACTAACCCCATCACCATAAAGTCCAAGAGGGTTAGCCACATGGCAGAGCAGTTCTCCTGGGTTCCCTTACCCTGCTGCTCTCTGCCTTGGCTCCCCTTCCCAATAAAGCCCTTTGTTTTGTTAGCACATGTGTATCTTCAGACAATTCATTTCAGAATGTCAGACAAGAGCCTATTCTTGGGCTCTGGAAGGGATCCCCTTCCTGCAACATGTAAATATAAATGTATCTTAAGAGAATACACAAAAACTCTCAACAAGACAAAAGCTGTTTTTCCATATCCAGGTACTGCAGTTATTCCACCCATGGTATTTAATTGGAAACATTTATTAAATTTCATAAAGGCCATTTTTCTTGTTAATCTTTTATTCACTACTGTCAATCATTGCTAAGGGCAGCTTTCTCAAAAGAGTTCAAGAATAACTGAATCTATCACGTCCACATAATATTGGGTTGACCAAAAAGATCATTTGAGTTTTTCCATAAGATGTTATGAAAAACATAAGCAATTTTTTTGCCAATCTAATAATTTAAATGTCCTATAATTTGACATGCCAATTTAGATGCCCTAAATGTGTAGTTTTACTTAAGCACAGCATCACAGAGCAAAAATAATCCTCCTGATGTTGAAGAAGAAGAAAAAAATGCAATTTTAAAACACAGGATTCCAGATACATAGGGTCAATTAATCTGTGAAAGAAGAAGCAGGAATATATAATATAATGGAGAAAAGACAGTCTCTTTAGCAAGTAGTGCTGGGAAAGCTAGACAGCTACATGGAAATCAATGAAATACATTCAAAATTATTTAGAGACTTTAATAAAAGATATGACACTAAAAAACTCCATTCTCTGACATAAATTGAAGCAATATTTTCTTAGATCAGTCTTCCAAGGCAATAGAAATAAAAACAAAAACAAACAAATGGGACCTAATTACACTTAAAAGTTTTTGCACAGCAAAGGAAACCACCAACAAAATGAAAAGATAACTTATAGAATGAGATAAAATATTTACAAATTATATGACTGACAATGGCTTAATTTCCAAAATATATAAACACTTCATACAACTCGATATCAAAAATATGAACTTCCCTGGTTGCTCAGATGGTAAAATCGTTTGCCTACAATGCAGGAGACTTGGGTTCGATCCCTGGGTCAGGATGATCCCCTGGAGAAGGGAATGGCAACCCACTCCATTACTCTTGCCTGGAAAATCCCATGGATGGAGGAGCCTGGTAGGTTATAATCCATGGGGTCGCAAAGAGTCAGACATGACTGAGCAACTTCACTTTCAATTAAAAAATGAGCAGAAGACCTAAAGAGACATTTCTGCAAAGAAGACATTCTGATAACCAACAGGCATATGAAAAGATAATCTTTATCACTAAGTATTAAAGAAATTCTATTTAAAACTATAATGAAGTATCACCTCACATTGATTAGAACAACCAGCATCAGACAGTTTACAAATAACAAATGCTGGAGAGGGTGTGCAGAAAAGGGAACACTCCTACACTGTTAGTGGGAATGTAAATTGGTGTACTCCCTATGGAAAACAGTAACTGTGCTCAGTCATGTCCAACTCTTTGCAACCCCATGGATGTAGCCCACCAGGCTCCTCTGTCTATCAGATTTCACAGGCAAGAATACTGGAGAGAGCTGCCATTTCCTCCTCCAGTGGATCTTCCTGACCCAGGGGTAGAACCTGAGTCTCCTGCATTGGCAGGTAGATTCTTTACCAACGAGCCACTGAGGAAGCCCATGGGAAAAAGTATGGAGGTTACTTAAGAAATGAAAAACAGAGCTACCATATGATCCAGCAATTCCACTCATGGGCAATATCTAGAAAGACAAAAGGCCTCATTCAAAAAAATTTCACACACCCCAGTGTTCATAGCAGCATTGTTTATAATAGCCAAGACATGGAAACAACCCAAGGGTCCAACAACAGAATACTGGTTTAAGAAAATGTGGTATACATACATGATATAATACTATTCCACTATAAAAAATTAAATATTGCCATCTTCATCAACATAAATGGGTCTAGAGGACCTCATACTAAGTTAAGAAAGGCACACAGAGAAAGACAAGTATGATATTGTTTACATGTGGAATCTAAAAAATAATCTAAATGAATCTGTACACAAAACAGAAACAGACTAAAAAATTTTTAATTAAAAAGAAGAAACAGACTCACAGATATAGAAAACAGACTTATGGTTACCAAAAGGGAAAAGGAGTGGGTGCATAAATTAGAAGTGTGGGATCAACTGATACAAAATACAATACATGGAATAAGATAATCAGAAACAATTTACTCTGTAACACAGGGAACTACATCCATTATCCTATAATAACCTATAATGAAAAACAATCCCCCCAAAATATATATGATATTAACACATATATAACTGAAACACTTTCCCATACACCTGAAACTAAAACAATATTGCAAATCAACTCTACTTCAATTAAAAAAATAAAGGAGTAAAACATGGCCAAAACACATCTGAGGAAAACTTAAGTAAATTTTCATTAATTTCTGAATTTATTCAACAAACATTTATTGCATATTTAACTGCATCCCTGTCATTATGCTAGATGCTTTAGAAGAGGCACACACATAAGTAAGTCACAAACTCTGCCTTTAGAGAGCTTATACTAAAAGGAGAGAGAGAAGAAATCTTCAAGTGTCCATAATGTAAGAAAAAAAAGCACAAGGAGTTTAGTAGCAGAAGAGATGGGTTCTGTCCAGAGGTTGGGAGGACAAGTTTCAAAGAGGAGAGAGGGCAGGGCCTTAAAGAATGGATAGACATGCACATGCAGAAATAGAAGTTGAGTGAACAGTGGTCATTCCAGACACAGAGAAGAACATGAACCAAGAGGGCTGGAGATGAGCCTGGCAGCTCCTTAAGGGCAGGGTTATGTGGTTTCCCTTATTCCCTGATGGATCTCAGAGCCCTGGCATTGTACATGATAGGTAACAGGCACACAGTACATTCTGTTAAATACAAAGGAAACTAAATTCAGGGCATGACTGCACGAGCACCCAAAGGTGTAGTGTGTCAAGACCATAGGGTGAGATCAAGGAGAGATTGACTAGCTGGCATGGCAGCCAGCTAAAGCAGTGGGATACAGGAATGACAGGGTTAGGGGTGTGGACTTGAAGGATAGCATGCTTCAGGTTGATGATATGGGCAAGAGGGAGAGTGATAGGGGAAATGACGGAAGCTCAAACCAGGTTTGAGGACGGAGACTTGAAACTCATTAGCATCAGACATTGCAAAAGATAAGAAAAGGGGCAGAGAGGAGGAGTGGTTGAAAGGAGAAAGAGTGCAGTACGGCCAAGGTGCATACCAGGGGTTACAAGAGCTGAGATGGGATATAGGCTGAAAAAAAGCCAGGAATAGAATTTTACCAATTTAGCCTTTATTTTCACAGATTTGATCAAATATTATAGATATCTCAAAACAAGCAAACATAAATCAACTCTAAATTCTCTTAATGCATAGGAAAATAGGTATAGTTTTGAATTTTTAACATCCTTTTTATCTATAGGAAAATGTTCCTGTTATCTCCCTCTGTCTCCACTCTATCTGTAAGTTAAACCTGCCAAGTTAAACCATTAGCTAAACCATATATTCAAGTTGGTATGATAACAATCCCTCAATCCCAGATTCTTTCTGGGAATGCCAGCCTCAAATTGCTTGTCATTTTCTAGTAGGTTAAGACAAAACATATTACATTGGATGAGTCATTCAGTTACATAAGCTCAATGAAGATGTGTTTATCAGACCTGTTTTATGTGAAGATATTCCAGATAGCTGTCCTAGACATAAAAATTAAATGGATCCACTGGAAAATAATAATACGATTCATTTTCATTAGTAGGATGCCATCAGTGATAATGGGGTAGCTGTAAGTAGAAGCAGAGGGCAGGACAGGGCGGAGGACAGCCTGATAATAGGAAAGAGATGCCAAGGGACTTCCCTGGTGTTCCAGTAGTCAGGGTTCTGCACTTCCACTGCAGGGGGCATGGTTTTGATCCCTGGTCAGGGAGCCAAGACCTTGCATGTCACATGTCACAGCCAAAAAAAGAAAAAAAGAAAGCGATGACAGAAACAGCTTTCAGTACGGTGACAAGCAATAAAGAGAGATTCCACATAGTGACAAGTAGTGTGGGGAGGTAAGATCTGAGTGTCAAACCTCTGTTTCTGCCTGCCAGGTGACACTGGGACAGTTGTCCAAACTGGAAGGTGGGTCCCTCATTGGTAAAATGAGTACCTATGATTTTCTCAGTGACTGGATAATGTGGCAGGTATTAACTCAAATTCCTCTCTTAGGTTTGAAATAACAAATCATTCTCACCTAGGTAATAATGAAGGGTCACAGTCACCTCCATAGCCACTTTCCCAAAGCTGCTGCTTTTGCATATAAGTGACCTCCCCCCCATTAAGTATTTCTTCTATCTCCATGTTAATTATCTTTCCCTCTGAAAACCTGAATAAAATCTCTTGGCACATTTCTGAAGGAACCTTTCTCTTCTGAAATGTCCCAACTCTGTAGCCACGTAGGCTTACAGTAGAAGAGTTGAAAGTGAAGTCGTTCAGTCGTGTACGACTCTTTGTGACCCCATGGACTGTAGCCTACCAGGCTCCTCCATCCATGGGATTTTCCAGGCAAGAATACTGGAGTGGGTTGCCATTTCCTTCTCCAGGAGATCTTCCCAACCAAGGGATTGAACCCGGGTCTCCCGCATTGTAGGCAGATGCTTTACTGTCTGAGCCACCAGGGAAGAGTTAAATGAAGGTAAAAAACAAAATTTAAGCAAAATTCTAGTTGTTTTTGTGCTTTTCAAGTGAGTATATTACAACAGTTTCTGGTTTTCATTTCTCTAGGAAAAACTCTACTTAGAAATTTGAGTTGAGGAAGAAAGGCAAAGAACATAAAACCATAAGATTGTGTATGAACAGAAGAGAAGGAATCTTGAGTTTCTCCATCATGCTTTTGGTTATTCAACATTCACTTCCAGAGAATTCTCTAACTGCAGACAATGAAAATGTTGAATGCACACAGCAACATGGTTAGAGAAAGTGCGGAGTGTCATGTGCTTTCTTTGCTTATACTACCAGGGAGAATTCAGGTGATAAAATGATGGCAGTGTGTAGGGACTGGTGGCAGCAGCTGTGCTATTGACTGAAGAGAAAACAGGCCACGAGCAACCAGCTAATCCTAAACAGCACAGGAGAAAACCATATTTAATTTATAAATAGTGGTGAATATTAGAAACAGAATTTCCAATTTGCCTATGCGTCTGCAATGTTTAGAGACAGCGGAGCAAATGAGGACCATAAAATGAGCTGTCATTATGACTGCATCATGTTTAATATAGTTAAAATTGAGAGAACATCTTTGTAAAATAGAATCCATAGCCTAACACTTGGCGCTTGATGAACCCAAACTGGGTAAATCCTGTTGGAGAGCCAACATATAAACACAGTTATTAACGAGGTCACAGTTGTTTCCCAACAAACATTTTTTATTTACTCAACAGTAAACAAAACCATATACTTTCATCTTTGTGCGCAGAAGTATTCACCAGTGCAGCAAAATGTGATTATTACACGTTTAGCACTTGCAATGACAGGACTTTAGGATGACAGCATTGTTGGTTATCCCCTTCATCAGCATCTGTCACTTCCCCAGCCCCTCCCCAGGCCAGCTGCCTGCCCTCTGAAGCTTTAGGTTTTGCAGGAGATTGACTCATCTTTATGTCCCTAAAGCTTTCAGAACAGAAAGCTTTCCAGAAAGAAAACAAGTACAAGAATCCTTCTGAGATATCATGGGTTCAATTCCAGAACACCACAATAAACTGAGTCACATGAATGTTCTGGTTTCCCAGGGCATATAGACATCATGTTTACACTATAATGTAGTCTAGCAAGTATGCAGTAGCATTACGTCTGAAAAAAAAAAATCAATGTATAGATCTTAATTTAAAAATAATTTACAGCTGTGACTTCTCTGGAGGTCCAGTGTTTAGGACTCCACACTCCCAATGCAAGGGACATGGGTTTGATCCCTGGTCAGGGAACTAAGATCCCACATGCTTCAGGGCACAATCAATCAATCAATAAATAATTTACTGCTTAAAAAAACACTAACCATCCTCAGAGCTTTTAGCAAGTCACAGTAATAATGTCAAAGATCACTGATCACTGGAACAGAATAGAAAGCCCAGAGATAAATCCATGAACCTATGGACACCTTATCTTCGACAAAGGAGGCAAGAATATACAATGGAAAAAAGACCATCTCTTTAACAAGTGGTGCTGGGAAAACTGGTCAACCACTTGTAAAACAATGAAACTAGAACACTTTCCAACACCACACACAGAAATAAACTCAAAATGGAGTAAAGATCTAAATGTAAGACCAGAAACTATAAAACTCCTAGAGGAGAACATAGGCAAAACACTCTCCGACATAAATCACAGCAGGATCCTCTATGACCCACCTTGCAGAATATTGGAAATAAAAGCAAAAATAAACAAATGGGACCTAATTAAACTTAAAAGCTTTTGCACAACAAAGGAAACTATAAGCAAGTTGAAAAGACAGCCCTCAGATTGGGAGAAAATAATAACAAACAAAGCAACAGGCAAAGGATTAATCTCAAAAATATACAAGCAACACCTGCAGCTCAATTCCAGAAAAATAAACGACCCAATCAAAAAATGGGCCAAAGAACTAAACAGACATTTCTCCAAAGAAGACATACAGATGGCTAACAAACACATGAAAAGATGCTCAACATCACTCATTATCAGAGAAATGCAAATCAAAACCACAATGAGGTACCATTACATGCCAGTCAAGATGGCTGCTATCCAAAAGTCTACAAGCAATAAATGCTGGAGAGGGTGTGGAGAAAAGGGAACCCTCTTACACTGTTGGTGGGAATGCAAACTAGTACAGCCGCTATGGAGAACAGTGTGGAGATTCCTTAAAAAACTGGAAATAGAACTGCCATATGACCCAGCAATCCCACTTCTGGGCATACACACTGAGGAAACCAGATCTGAAAGAGACACGTGCACCTCAATGTTCATCACAGCACTGTTTATAATAGCCAGGACATGGAAGCAACCTAGATGCCCATCAGCAGACGAATGGATAAGGAAGCTGTGGTACATATACACAATGGAATATTACTCAGCCATTAAAAAGAATACATTTGAATCAGTTCTAATGAGATGGATGAAACTGGAGCCCATTATACAGAGTGAAGTAAGCCAGAAAGATAAAGACCAATACAGTACACTAGCACATATATATGGAATTTAGAAAGATGGTAATGATAATCCTATATGCAAAACAGAAAAAGAGACACAGATGTACAGAACAGACTTTTGGACTCTGTGGGAGAAGGCGAGGTTGGGATGTTTTGAGAGAACAGCATCGAAACATGTTTATTATCTAGGGTGAAACAGATCACCAGCCCAGGCTGGATGCATGAGACAAGTGTTCGGGCCTGGTGCACTGGGAAGACCCAGAGGAATCGGGTGGAGCGGGAGGTGGGAGGGGGGATTGGGATGGGGAATACATGTAAATCTATGGCTGATTCATGTCAATGTATGACAAAACCACTACAATATTGTAAAGTAATTAGCCTCCAACTAATAAAAATAAATGAAAAAAATAAAAGATCACTGATCACAAATCACCACAACAAATGTAATGATAATGAAAAAGTTTGAAATATTGTGAGAAATACCAAAATATGACACAGAGAATGGAGTACACAAATACTGTTGGAAAAAATGGCATTCATAGACTTGCTCAACAGAGGGTAGTGACAAATTTTCAATTTGTAAAAAAAAGGCAATATCTGCAAAGCACAATAAAGCTAAGTATGACTATATTTCTAAAGAAAGCATGGGAAAAAATTGCCTCACGTCAAAAATCAAAGATTTGAGAAAGAATATTATTTATGGTGTTTTTGCCAAATTGGAAGTCAACTGCTAATTAGAAGCTCTAGAACAAAATACAAGGTTTACACCTGGGGTTGATAGAGCACAAAGGACAATTCCCTAACTCTGAACCTGGGGATTGTATGTCCCCTGCGTCCCCTGAAGTCTAATCCTGCTGTTCCTACCAGAAGAGTCAGCAACCACAACCAGCTGGGAGCAAAATGTAAACAAGGGGCCAAGTTTACATCTACTGGTGGGACCTCCCTGTGACATCATTGATGATCTAAAGCTGGAAGTCTTAAACCGAAGGTCTCCCAACATAGGAGTAGGAAGGGCAGCTCCATAGGGAAGGGCAAGGTCCATCACAAAAAACAAGGTCACTCATCACAAAGGTGACAGGCTCCAAAGAGAACCCTTGCATTCCCCTTCTCCCTCCATCCTCCCCATTCATCCAGATGCTCAGTCTCCACACCCAGAAACCAGCATCAACTCTTCTCTCTGTCCTCAGATCCCATGTTCAATCTATCACACAGTCCATTTGGCTCCACTTCCTTATCCATCCCTAATCCACCCATTTCCACTGCTAGTACCTTAGTCTAACCCACTAACAGTCAAGAAAGAAGGTTCAGTTGTAAGAGAGAGTGAACCCTGCAGCTGGAAGACTGAAAGACCATCAGCGTGGTTTTAGCTATATAAAGGCAAAAGGGAGAGCAGATTGGGACAAAAACCAGAAAGGTGAGGAGGGTCCAGGCTATAAATCGCTTTGCTAAACCTAAACATTAAGGATTTATTGAAAGACACTGACCAAGGGAGAAAATTTTGAGGTTATAGAAATTTACCAAGAGATACTGGTAAGTAAAGTATTAAACAAATCTCCATATTTTGATGATGTTAACAAAGTTGACTGGTTCACATTTGTGGATCAGGTGCTAAGGGATAAGATGTGACTAGCTCATAAGTCTGCCAGATTTTGTCCTTCCTTGTTTTTCCCTAACTGATCATATATTCCAAGGTGACAGTTTACTTCTAAGAATTAGATAATAAAAGCAACTTGCTATTGTAAATGCTGTAATGTCAAAAAACAAAAGTAATTCTCTATGATACATTTAAGAGCAAAAAATTTATTTGAACAGACTCCTAACTGATCTGGAAGTCAAGTCATCTTTGTCCTGTTGTCTCTAGAGCCTTACAAAGGGCTTGAAATAGATAAGTTTCACAGCATCATTTTTTATTTTGGAAGAAATGCTTTGGGGACAGTTTGTGAAATGCAATGCTGAGAGATAAGAACAACAAAGGGACAAGTAAAAAGTAGAAATAAAACATCACTTTTCCAATTAGCACTCAGTAGTACTCTTCAAGAAAATTGGAGATATCAAAGGAACATTTCATGCAAGAATGAGCATGAAAAGGACAGAAACTGTAAAGACTTACCAGAGGCAGAAGAGAATAAGAACAGGTGGCAAAAATACACTGAAGAACCCTACACAAAGGTCTTGATGACCCAGATAACCATGATGGTGTTGTCACTCACCGAGAGACAGACATCCTCGAGTGTGAAGTGAAGTGGGCCTTAAGAAGCATTACTGTCAACAAAGCTAGTGGAAATAATGGAATTCTAGCTGAGATATTTCAAATCCTAAAAGATAATGCTATTAAAGTGCTTCACTCAATATGTCAGCAAATTTGGAAAACTCAGCAATGGCAACAGGACTGGAAAAGGTCAGTGTTCACTCCAACCCCAAAGAAGGGCAATGCCAAAGAATGTCGAACTACCACACAATTCACTTCGTAGCTAGTAAATTTATACTCAAAATCCTTCAAGTCAGGCTTCAGTAGTACTTGAATGAAGAACTTCCAGATGTACAATCTAGATTTAGAAAAGGCAGAGGAACCAGAGATCAAATTGCCAACATTTGTTGGATCATAGAAAAAGCAAGAGAATTTCAGAACATCTACTTCTACTTCATTGACTATGCTAGAGCCTTTGGCTGGGTGGATCTAAACAAACTGGGTTCTGAAGGGTGGGGCTATGCTCAGTA
This sequence comes from Muntiacus reevesi, assembly GCA_020226045.1. NCBI lineage: Eukaryota > Metazoa > Chordata > Mammalia > Artiodactyla > Cervidae > Muntiacus > Muntiacus reevesi. The sequence goes on along the minus strand of CM035254.1, from coordinate 15,353,010 downwards.
TATCTTTAATCCAATTTTCTGTTGAAGGGTGGGGATTTAATCCAAATTTCTGCTTCCCCCCCCCAGTCAGTCTCTCCCATCAGGAAGCTTCCATAAGTCTCTTATCCTTCTCCATCAGAGGACAGACAGACTACAAACCATAATCACAGAAAACTAACCAATCTGATCACATGGACCACAGCCTTGTCTAACTCAATGAAACTATGAGCCATGCCATGTAGGGCCACCCAAGGCAGACAGATCGTGGTGGAGAGTTCTGACAAAACGTGGTCCACTAGAGAAGGGAATGGCAAACCACTTCAGTATTTTTGCCTTGAGAACCCCATGAATACTATGAAAAGGCAAAAAGATAGGACACTGAAAGATGAACTCCCCAGGTCAGTAGGTCTCCAATATGCTACTGGAGATTAGTGGAGAACTAACTCCAGAAAAAATGAAGAGACAGAGCCAAAGCAAAAACAACACCCAGCTGAGGATGTTATTGGTGATGGAAGCAAAGTCCAATGCTGTAAAGAGCAATATTGCATAGGAACCTGGAATGTTAGGTCCATGAATCAAGGCAAATTGGAAGTGGTCAAACAGGAGATAGCAAGAATGAACATCAACATTTTAGGAATCAGCAAACTAAAATGGACTGGAATGTGTGAATTTAATTCAGGTGACCACTATATCTACTACTATGGGCAAGAATCCCTTGGAAAAAATGGAGCAGCCATCATAGTCAACAAAAGAGTCTGAAATGCAGTACTTGAATGCAATCTCAAAAATAACAGAATGATCTCTGTTCCTTTCCAAGGAAAACCATTCAATATCACAGTAATCCAAGTCTAGGCCCCAACCAATAATGCTGAAGAAGCTGAAGTTGAATGATTCTATGAAGACTTACAAGATCTTCTAGAACTAACACCCAAAAATGATATCCTTTTCATTATAGGTGACTGGAATGCAAAAGTAGGAAGTCAAGAAACACCTGGAGTAACAGGCAAATTTGGCCTTGGAGGACAAAAGCAGGGCAAAGTTTAACAGAGTTTTGCCAAGAGACCGCACTGGTCATAGCAAACACCCTCTTCCAACAACACAAGAGAAGAGTCTATACATGGACATCGCCAGATGGTTAATACTGAAATCAGACTGATTATATTCTTTGCAGCCAAAGATGGACAAGCTCTATACAGTAAGCAAAAACAAGATCAGGAACTGACTATGACTCAGATAATGAAATCCTTATTGCCAAATTCAGACTTAGATCGAAGAAAGTGGGGAAAACCACTACACCATTCAGATAAGAACTAAATCAAATTCCTTACGACTATACAGTGGAAATGACAAACAGACTCAAGGGATTAGATCTGATAGACAGAGTGCCTGAAGACCTATGGACAGAGGTTCATGACATTGTACAGGAGGCAGTGATCCACGCCATCCTCAAGAAAAAGAAATGCAAAAAGGCAAAATGGTTGTCTGAGGAGGCCTTACAAACAGCTATGAAAAGAAGAGAAGTGAAAGGCAAAGGAGAAAAGGAAAGATATACCCATTTGAATGCAGAGTTACAAAGAATAGCAAGGAAAGATAAGAAGGCCTTCCTCAGTGATCAATGCAAAGAAATAGAGCAAAACAATAGAATGGGAAAGACTAGAGATCTCTTCAAGAAAATTAGACATACCAAGGGAACATTTCAAGCCAAGATGGGCACAAAAAAGGATAGAAATGGTGTGGATCTAACAGAAGCAGAAGATACTAAGAAGAGGTGGCAAGAATACAAAGAAGAACTATACAAAAAAGATCTTCATGACCCAGATAATCATGATGCTGTGATCACTCACCTAGAGCCAGGTATTCTGGATGCAAAGTCAAGTGGGCCTTAGGAAGCATCACTATGAACAAAGCTACTGGAGGTGATGGAATTCCAGCTGAGCTATTTCAAATCCTAAAAGATGATGCTGTGAAAGTGCTTCACTCAATATGCCAGCAAATTTGGAAAACTCAGCAGTGGCCACAGGACTGGAAAAGGTCAGTTTTCATCCCAATCCCAAAGAAAGACAATGCCAAAGAATGCTCAAACTACTGCACAATTGCACTCATCTCACATGCTAGCAGAGTAATGCTCAAAATTCTACAAGCCAGGCTTCAACAGTACATGAACCGTGAACTTTCAGATGTTCAAGCTGCATTTAGAAAAGGCAGAGGACCAGAGATAAAATTGCCAACATCCGTTGGATCATCAAAAAGGCAAGAGAGTTCCAGAAAAACTACTTCTGCTTTATTGATCATGCCAAAGCCTTTGACTGTGTAGATCACAACAGCCTGTGGAAAATTCTTCAAGAGATGGGAATACCAGACCACCTTATGTGCCTCCTGAGAAATCTGTATGCAGATCTAGGAGCAAGAGTTAAAACTGGACATGAAACAACAGACTGGTTCCAAATCGGGAAATGAGTACTTCAAGGCTGTATATTGTCACTTTGCTTATTTAACTTATATGCAGAGTACATCATGAGAAATGCTGGACTGGATAAAGCACAAGTTGGAATCAAGATTGCCGGAAGAAATATCAATAACCTCAGATATGCAGATGACACCACTCTTATGGCAGAAGGTGAAGAAGAACTAAAGAGCCACTCGATGAAAGTGAAAGAGGAGAGTGAAAAAGTTGGCTTAAAGCTCAACATTCAGAAAACTAAGATCATGGCATCCAGTTCCATCACTTCATGCAAATAGATGGGGAAACAGTGGAAACAGTGGCTGACTTTATTTTTCTGGGCTCCAAAATCACTGCAGATGGTGATTGTAGCCATGAAATTAAAAGACACTTACTCCTTGGAAGGAAAGTTATGACCAACCTAGACAGCATATTGAGAAGCAGAGATATTACTTGGCCAAAAATGGTCTGTCTAGTAAAAGCTATGGTTTTTCCAGTAGTCATGTATGGATTTGAGAGTTGGACTATAAATGAAGCTGAGCGCTGAAGAATTGATGCTTTTAAACTGTGGAATTGGAGAAGACTCTTGAGAGTCCCTTGGACAGCAAGGAGATCCAACCAGTCCATCCTAAAGGAAATCAGTCCTCAATTCTCATTAGAAGTATTGATGCTGAAGCTAAAAGTCCAATACTTTGGCCACATGATGTGAAGAATTGACTCACTGGAAATGACCCTGATGCTGGGAAAGATTGAAGGTGGGAGGAGAAGGGGACGACTGAGGATGAGATGGTTGGATGGCATCACCGACTCAATGGACATGAGTTTGAGTAAACTCTGGTGATGGACAGGGAGGCCTGGCATGCTGCAGCCCATGGGGTCACAAAGAGTCAGACATAACTGAGCGACTGAACTGAACTGAATCGAAACAAACAGTGGAAACTTCTTTAACAGATGGGAATACCAGAAATCCTTACCTTCCTTCTGAGAAATCTGTACCCAATACAAGAAGCAACAGTTAGAACAGGACATGGAACAATGGAATGGTTCAAAATTGGGAAAGGAGTATGATAAGGATGCATATTGTCACTCTGTTTGTTTTACTTATATGCAGAGTTGAGTTCAGTTCAGTCGCTCAGTCTTGTCTGCCTCTTTGTTACCCCATGAACTGCAGCATGCCAGGCTTCCCTGCCCATCACCAACTCCCAGAGCTTGCTCAAATTCATGTCTATCGAGTCAGTGATGCCATCCAGCCATCTCATCCTCTGTCGTCCCATTCTCCTCCTGCCTTCAATCTTTTCCAGCATCGGGGTCTTTTCAAATGAGTTAGTTGTTTGCATCACGTGGCCAAAGTACTGGAGTTTCAACTCCAGCATCAGTCCTCCCAATGAATATTCAGGACTGATTTCCTTTAGGATTCATGGGTTTGATCTCCTTGCAGCCCCTGGGATTCTCAAGAGACTTCTCCAACTTCACAGTTCAAAACATCAATTCTTTGGTACTCAGCTTTCTTTATGGTCCAACTCTCACATCCATACATGACTACTGGGAAAACCATAGCTTTGACTAGACAGATCTTTGTCAGCAAAGCAATGTCTCTGGTTTTTAATCTGCTGTATAGTTTGATGACAGCTTTTCTTCCAAGGAAGAAGCATCTTAATTTAATATACAGAGTACATCATGTGAAATGCTGGGCTGGATGAATTACAAGCTGGAGCCAAGACTGTCGGGAGAAATATCAACAACCTCAGATATGCAGATGATAATACTCTAAGGGCAGAAAGCAAAAGGGAACTACAGAGCCTCTTGATGAGGGGGTGAAGGCAGGGAGTGAAGAGGCTGGCTTAAAACTCAACATTAAAAGAACTAATATCATGGCATCTGGTCCCAGCACTTCATGCCAAATAAGGGGAAAAATTGGAACCAGTTACAAATTTTCTCTTCTTGGGCTCTAAAATCACTGTGGATGGTGACTGCAGCCATGAAATCAGAAGATGCTTGCTTATCGGAAGGAAGGCTGTGATAAACCTAGATAGCGTATTTAAAAGAAGAGACATCACTTTGCTGACAAAGATCTGTCTAGTCAAATCTATGGTTTTCCCAGTAGTCATGTATGGATGTGAGGGTTGGACCATAAAGAAGGCTGAATGCCAAAGAATTGATGCTTTCAAATTGTGGTGCTAGAGAAAACTCTAGAGTCCCTTGAACAACAAGGACATCAAATCAGTCAACCTTAAGGGAAATCAACCCTGAATAATACTCATTGGAAGGACTGATGCTGAAGCTGAAACTCCAATACTTTGGCCACCTGATGTGAATAGCCAACTCATTGGAAAAGACCCTGATGGTGGGAAAGATTGAGGGCAGGAGGAGAAGGGGACGAGATGGTTGGATGGCATCACTGACTCAATGGAAATGAAGTTGGGTGAACTCTAGGAGATGGTGAAGGACAGGGAAGCCTGGCATGCTACAGTCCATGGGGTTGTAAAGAGTTGGACATGACTTAGCAACTAAACAACAGCAATACAAAATGGGGGACTAAGAATGTCCAATGCTAAACAACATTTCTGGAATTTAAGACTCATTGTCCTGCAATGTCTTGGAATATTACCTGGTGAAAAGTCAGTAGGTGGACCTTGCTTCCTATCATGATGTTCCAGTCTGGGTGACTAACACACTGCTTGGAGCCCAGCATATCCTTTTGGTTGAGGATGCCCCACTCCTGTTATCTGTCTCCGGAGCTCACTCCTGTGCACAACGAGCTCAGGGGAGTGAGGCTACAGGCACTGCCTCAGTGCTGACAGTCTGGTATCTATTTAGTGTCCCCACTGATGATCCCACCTGACAATGCATGGAAAGTAGGGTGGGAGGTGATATTCCAGAAACTGCCCAAGAAGTCAAAGAGATAGCTCCATTATCATTGGATATAAGGACATGTGGGTATTACTGATCATTTATTACTGGCTATTGCCTGTTTAGTACAGACCATCAAAATCACAGTTAACTCCATCTGCTGCCTCTTATGCATTATGCAGGCTTTTAAAAAAAATCTGTTTATTTCATCACTAATCAGTATCAGGATACTGGGTGTCTACTGGTAGTACTTGACATCCATAAGATGAATAAAATCACCTCATTGTCACAGACTAGAAGCAAACCTTAAAATACCTTGCACTTCTTGGGATTATATGCAGTCAGAGCTTTTTCCTCTGAGGAATAATTTCCTTATCTCTTTATGAAGCCACACTCTTAACATTTATTGAAATTCAGCAAGCAGCAGAGGGAAAGAACAAAGAGAGAAGATGCAAAAGATAGAGAAAAGGAATAGAGGGAGGAAGGAAGGAAATAAAGTTATGGAAGGAAATATTAGTTTACTAAGGAAGAAAGAGCCAATGAAACCTAGAAGGAAGATACTAGACAGATATCAGAGACCAAAGCTTGGAGCCTGCTGCCTGTGTACAGAGTCCAGATCTATTGCGTAAGAGACTTGCTAGTTGCTTACCTATAGGCTCTCAACCCCTGATCTGCCTTTCTTTCTACACACTCATATGTGACGAGAGGCTGAGTCTCTCTAAATCACATTTCAGAGGCACTTTGGCCAGCTGGCCCTTTGTGAGGTTCTGCCAGAAGAGGGCACTGCAGGGAGATTGAAGGTGGGGAGCAGAGGTAGTCTGCTATTCCTGCAGAATCATTCCAGCAGTGGCAATTGACTCCAGCTCCCAGCTTCTATTAGCTCATGGAGAACTAGCCTCATTGTGCTTGCTCACAGATATGACCTCTCATTGGAGGTGGGAGCATCAACTTTTTAAGGCCTCTCCTCTGAGTTCTTAGATCTGGACTGTCCTAGGACACAGTAGTTGCTTCCTAACATTATTACCACAGTATTTCCTTTTCATTTTTCAAGTCCTCCAACTCTTTTGTAACACATTTCTTTTTTACACCCTTTCTATTGCAATACTTTATATTTCTCACTATGTCCTTTCTTCTCATGGACTCCCCTTCCATAGCACATGAATGTCCCCAAAACTGAGAAATCCTGCAATCTTACCCAAGAATCTCATGGCAGTATAAATAAAAGGCTAATTATTTGATTAAGTGAATCTAAAAATGCTGAAAAAGCTGTGACACACTGAAAATGAATGTGTTCTGCCACTCTGAAATATGAAGTCATAACTTGGATTTCAAATATTTTCATGGATAGCTATCTAAAAAATGAAAATGCAAATAAAATTTAAATATTAAAATATGAAATTACTGGATATATCATTTAATAACATTCTGAAAGTATAGTTAAATACTTGTTATTATCAGCAATGAGAGGAGAAAGGAAGAGAAAATTAAATTATTGGAGGTTTTATAGGGAAGGCTACATTGAAAAATTGAGCATAAATGGAAAAAACTGAAATTTCACAGGTGAGGGTCTTACCATGATCCATTCACTGTCAATAATGGTGCTCAATCTGTGTGCAATGATCAGTACAGTGGACTGGGCAAATTTCTCACGGATCTTTTTTTGTATTAATCTATCAGTCCTGGAATCAAAGAAGTTGATTTAGTTCAGTAAAGACAGGAAAAGCAGACTTAAGACTTAAAAATGTCATGATATTTGTATAATGTTCTTTAAAATCAATACTTTAAGGCAATCTCTTTCCTAAAAAATTTAAGTAAAAAAAGTTAACTTAGAAATTTGCTATTTTCACAAAATTATGGAAAACAGTCTACCCTCAAAATTGCTTGAAACTATCAGGAACTAGATTTAGGAATCTAGCTCTCTTAGAATGCCTCATAACAACATTAATACTGTATAACATTTTTTGGTTTGTTTCTTTGTTTTCTGGAATTAACATTATCAAGAGATATCTTTTGGGTAAAGAGAGCACTTAGAAACTTTCCTCAGTAACACTAAGTGTTTTTCATCTATCACATTTAAAATTTAGGTACCAGGTTTCATGGACCTCAGCTTCATACCTTGGATCCACGTATGATGTGGCTTTGTCAATAATCAATATCTGACTTTTCCTGAGAATAGCCCTGGCAAGGCACACCAATTGTCTCTGTCCAACACTCAAGTTCAATCCAAATTCCACTAATTCAGTATCCATTTTATAAGGAAGATCTTCAATGGCTTCTTTAAGATGTACCTGTGGACATAAAAGAATGGTATTTCCTAAACAGACTACTACTGAAGTAGACAAGCCTTTTAGACATTAGAGCTTTGAAGTCCTTGTTATTAATATCTTACAGGAACAGCCACATGATGGGGAGAGCTATTTCCAATCAGCATTCACTGAGAAAGATGGCAGAGTCAAGTCAGAACAAAAAGATCTCAGTCTACCTTGTCCCTGCCATATGACACCTACCAGAATCCACCACCCTCCCACCAAGGGATTAGTTTTGAAAAGTTAAAAATATCTTTATAGTTGAGCTAAGTTTCCTAAAGTACATTTTACATAAGAGTTGGTATACTAAAGGGAAACAAACAAATAAAATTTACAGGAAGTATGGTTCTCTTAAAGATATAATCTTAAAGATATAATCAGTACTTAACCATTTTGTAAGGTTTAAATGTTTGAAAAAAAAAATTCAAACAATGGCACACTCCACTGCATACATTAGTAATCCTAAAGACATTCTCAAAATGGTTCTTCCCCAAGTTTAATCCCATAAATACTAGACAAATCAACAGCATTTTTTTCAATGTCATTAATATCTTAAAGTGAATGAAAACTCATAAAAAAACAGGACACAATGTAGCATCTTATTTCCTTCAAATTATGGGTATAGCTGGTATTTATATTATCTTTCTTCCTAAAATCATTATCATAAGGCTTATAAAAAACAAATTTTTAACTTCAAAAGATAATCTGAAACTACATTGGGGTTTCAAGGGTGACTGACTACAGGCGTCAGTTTAATGAATATTTGTTTTACAGAAATACTTTAAAACAAGAATCAAATTCTGGCTATGCTGCTGCTGCTAAGTTGCTTCAGTCCGACTCTGTGCGACCCCATAGACAGTAGCCCACAGACTCCTCTGTCCCTGGGATTCTCCAGGCAAGAACACTGGAGTGGGTTGCCATTTCCTTCTCCAATGCATGCATGCATGCATGCTAAGTCGCTTCAGTCATATCCAACTTTGTGCAACCCCACAGACAGCAGCCAACCAGGTTCCTCTGTCCATGGGATTCTCTAGGAAAGAATACTGGAGTGGGTTGCCATTTCCTTACTAGAAGTTAAAGAACAAAAAGTAAATACATTTCAAATCAAGAGACCAACAGATTGATGAATAATGGCCAATAAGCAGGGATACAGAATTACAATGTTAAATAACAAAATACCAAGGGTGAGTGGGCAACGTGTTCATGGTATCCTAAATACTGGAGCATGTCTATAAATGGGATCCTAAATTGTTCTTCTGATGGAGTCCAATCCCAGCAAAGGGAAATTCTGAGTTAGGATTAAATATGGTATTCATGTGTTAGCATGAAAAGTACACAAAATATAGAGGGTAAGATTTGGATTGTGGTGCAAGTTGTTGGTCTAAAGATTTACATCCTGATTTTTTTGCCCCTTACTCAGATGACATCTCATCACTAATCTGTTTTTTTTTACTTTCCTTCAGGTTGTCCATATCTGCCTCATGAGGAATAAGGGTTTTGAGGAGAAATGTTTTTCAGAAAATGCTGCTTTCTGAGACTCTGTCGTCATTTATGAATCAAGGATGGATATGAGAATAATATAAATGTGGAGGCCCTCTGTTTGAAGGTGAAAGTTGCTCAGTCATGTCCAACCCTTTGAGACACCCATGGACTGTAGCTTGCCAGGCTCTTCTGCCCATGGAATTCTCCAGGCCAGAATACTGGAGTGGGTAGCCATTCCCTTCTTCAGGGGATCTTCGCAACCCAGGGATCAAACTCAGGTCTCCTGCATTGCATTCAGATTTTTCACCATCTGAGCCATCAGGGAAGCCCATGTGTAATCATATAATCAGGTTATAATTAAATATTAGGATAGAAAAAAGACAACTGCTAGGTTGGCAGTAAACAAAAATAACTAGGAGTTACAACCAGAAAATCTGAAAACATATTAGAAAATAGTGTAATACTACTATTAAATTTCTTGACTGAGATAACTATGTTATGTGTTATAAGATAACTGTGTAAGTTTATCCTTGTTCTTTGGAGAAGGCAATGGCAACCCATTCCGGTATTCTTGCCTGGGAAATCCCACAGACAGAGGAGCCTGGTGGGCTACAGTCCACAGGGTCACAAAGAGCTGGACACAACTGAGCAACTAAACAACAAAACAATCCTTGTTCTCACAAGGTATATGTTGTTGCTGTTGTTGTTTACTTGCTAGGCTGTGTCTGACTCTTTGCAAATACATAGACTGTACCCCACCAACTACACCCCACGAGGCTCCTCTGTCTACAGAATTTCCCAGGCAAGAATATTGGAATAGTTGCCATTTCTTTCTCCATGAATCTTTCTGACCCAAGGATCGAACTTGTGCCTCCTGTGTCTCCGCACTGGCAGGTGGATTCTTTACCATAGAGCCACCTGAAATGTCTGGTGCCCTCTTACTCTCAGGCTAAATGTATGTCTTTGGGTTCACAAGTTCAGTTCAACATCATTTATAAACCAGTGACTGGGTTTTTTAGTTCACTTAAAAACTCTCCTCACTGTTTTAGTGATGCCTCTTAAGAGTAATAAATCATCCCATCATTCTGTTTCTCTAGGAATTATTTCTTCATGATATTTGTACATTTTTCAATGGACAATTTGATAGATTTTCTTTTAATAAGTCATAAAGAATACAACATTGCAAATCAGTTCAGTTCAGTTGCTCAGTTGTGCCCGAATCTTTGCGACCCCATGGACTGCAGCACGCCAGGCCTCCCTGTCCATCACCAACTCCCGGAGTTTACTCAAACTCATTTTCATTGAGTCGGTGATGCAAGTGATGCAAATCAACTATACTCCAATTAAAAATTTTGTTTAAGTCATAAAGAAACAATTCCTAGGGAAACACAATGATGGGATGATTTCTCACTAAGAGATATCACTAAAGGGTAAATTAACAGGGTCAGTTCCAAAAGCAACACGTGGAAAGCACACTCTTAACTTTGTGGGGAGAAAAAAACTCATGTTTCTTTTTATAGAAATCCCCAATGTAGATTAAATGAAAGTAGATCTTGGTGTTGCCTGCCATTTCTACCATCTCGTTTTTAGAATTGAGAGGCTAAATTTTATTTTAATTTTAGCTCCTACAGATGAATTAAGTATAAGTTTGGGCCAAGTTCAAAGGTAGTTTTTAATGGGTTTTGTCTTCCAGTTAACAGTTTCTCTGTCCATGGAACAATGTGTTCTAAAATTCTAGAATACTTTTACTACCTGAGAATCTGTGAAGACAGATCTCAAGCTGAGGAAGAAATATGAGTCCAAGAGCAGTGGATCATTCTTCTTTCTTTATATTTATTGGTTATCTGTTCTCCCCTCTTCTTCTCTTCTAGAATTTCGCTGTAGAAAGACTCACAAACTTATATGAGATCTGAGGTCCACTGCTTCTCATGTAGAAGGTGATGCAAATGGTCAAATTTGCGTTCACAAGTTTGAACCCAACTTTAGGGAAATACAATCCCCATAGTTGCTGGAAAGAGGTCGGGTGTGTAAAGATTCAGTGCCGATATCCCACAGAAACCAGAATTATTGGCTGGATATTGCCAGGCCTCCAAATCTGCTTGTTTAGATTTAAACCTCATCTGTATATTACAGATTTCAGGCCTATCCTTGGAAGGGTTTCACTAAATGAGAAAACACACCAATCCAAAACAACAATGGGAACAGTCACTTGAGTGGGGGTGAGCTCACGTTCTTCTCCTCCACTATGTTGTCTCTTCCTCCAACCACCTGAATTTGTGTTTAAAATAATTTTTTAAAGAAATATGCCACACTTCTATTTGATGAGATCAATCAAACATTTGGTACCTATTTATTAAATATTTGGTACCTATTTATTATGTGCTTACTTTGTAAAATCAAAAGACTGAGCTAGGTTCTAGGAGAAATTAGGAATCTGTTTATGGTATAGAAGTCTAGAGAGACTTTTGGCCACCAGTAGAATCAATTTGTAAAACTAGGACAAATGCACAAAATAATCTGTATTATAATAAACAAACCATCAGTACCTTAACCGTCAAAACCCTTTTCATGCAAAGGTGAGGAGATTTAAAGAATATGGACAAAGGGAAACACGACAAACAACAGAAAATTATCTAGAAATGAACCTATCCATATAAAAACTGATCCAAAGCTTCAGGGTCTCTTACCTGCATTCACACTGCTGCATTAAAATGACAAGATCATCAATAAATAATTAACATTATATTCCAACCATAAAATTTACTTTTATAGATACTTTCTTATAAACTTCATAGCACTTTATTAGTTATGCTTTCATTTATTTTTCAGTTAATAATGAAAAACTACTATGGTCTCCATTAGTAGATGTTCCTGAAGATCAGAGAAATAAAATGAACATTGGAAGGTAATTATTTCTCTAGGTCACTTAGTAGAATTTGGACCCATAATTCTAACATCTAGTTTAGTGCTCTACTGAGGACAAGTAGATACTGTATCTAGTTGCTTTGGCTTCTAGGGAAAAAGCTAAAATGAAAGCACAAGGCATTATCTTGTTGGTTTTCATTACTATTACTATACACATTTTAATTTACCCATGTACCTATATCATCAATGTTCTCCCAGCAGGTAAATAAATTCAATTAAACAAATAGGCTCTCCTTAATTACCTGTGATGCTATATATGTACATACAGATATACTGATGCTAGCGAGCCTGGTGGGCTGCCATCTATGGGGTCACATAGAGTCAGACACGACTGAAGCGACTTAGCAGCAGCAGCAAGTTAATTACATTACATAAATTACCTCTTCTAAGGCATTCCACAGTTCCTCATCCGTATGCATATTATAGAGATCCAGATTTTTCCTCATTGTTCCAGTGAATAAAATAGGTTCCTAAATAGCCCAAAACAGGAATGCTATTACTTTATTATTCACTTTATTCCACTGCTTACATAACAGAATTAAAAAACCCAAAAAAGCAAAATTCACTATAGTCATGAATAATAAGGTTATAAATGCTTATTTACAAACAGTTTCTCTAAACTAATTTTTCACAAAGTATGCTCTGAGAAATGGAGTATTTCCTGTCATATCAATAAACTGGGATGTCACAGCCATCAGTGAATACGGCCCTCCAAATGTGAATTTCTGAGCCTGGAGGGTATTCAAAAAGAAACTATGTCTTCTATCCAACAGCTAGCAGCCATTCCGAATGGTAAGCACTGAGGAGCTGGGGTGGAGGATATGAAAAATGACAGACACTGGCTCCATATAGCTGAGATGTATATGACAGGAATGATTTCAGTGAGCCCAGAATCTTGCATCTTTCCATATATGGAAAGACACTAAATTCCTTAACTTAGGATATCTGGTTTTCCTTAATTAACAATAATCTTTTGATTTTTAGACTATCAACCCCTTGTTGCAAACTTCTATACAACATAATTCCTCTTCCTACCACCACCCACTGCTTCCTCGGAATAGTTCTTGAGATGCTGTGTCCCTGGCTTGAAGTCCTAAAAATTTCCACCAAATAAAACATAACTCTCAACTTTCAGATTGTGACTATTTTTTTTAAGTCAACAGCTTCAAAATACCTTTCAGATCACAGAACACTAACAAAAAGAGTGTTGAAATGCATTATCTGAAGAAGAAACTGAAGAAGAGAAAGATTTCATTTTTTTTAATATCTTCCTGCTAATATCTACTCAGACTAAAAGATGAAGATATAACTATTTGAATAACTTTACAACACAAGAGCTGGATAAATTCAATCTTGGTGTGCTACTGCTAAACACCAACAGCATGATTAGTTGAAGTTTGTGGTTCAAAGAAAAATTGCTAAATTTTTTCACATTTGCAGTGAAGAATAAAGTAGGCTATTTTCCCTGCTGGTAAAATAGTCTTCTGGGATAGGGACTCTCTCCACAGGTGTGAATGGAACATCCCCACACATGCTAAGAGAATGTCAGCTCCTAGGGTTTGTGGCTCCTCTGTCCATGGAGAGATCTCCTCTGATTCTACACCAGGTGGTCCCCATGTTCTCTCACCTGTGCATCAAGATGACTTGCCTCTCAGAACCTTGTTATTAACTGCAAGCTCAGGATGACCTGAAACCCATTGTGACGTCAACCATAATAAAACTATTTTAATTTAAATAGCTCTTCCTATTCATCTGCATCATGAGGAGCCACAAGTAAATTATTCTGGAAATATTTGCCTCGTCTGGTTTTCAAGAAGATAAGTTCACGTAGGCCACTTACATTTTCTTCTGGAAGGCTCTAGTAAGCCAGGTCACAAAATATGAGCAACAGAGAAGAGCCCAAAAGGCTCCTTTCAGTGAAGGGGGCAGAACAAGGGAATGCACATGTGTGGGAACAAGAGATCTGACTCTTCCACAAGTGCTCAGCACTGCTCAGAATCAAAACGTTCAAATCCTGCCTGGCCTTGGGGCTGGACTTGTCTCTTCACTTCACAAAAGCCTAAGAAGAAAGATGAAGAAAATAGGCATTTCTTTTCTGCAGCCATTAAGAAAAATGACACTCAGAGAGCCTCTTGTATCTTCTTTCCTTATTGTCTTAGTTCAAAGTCTGGTGAGAGAGAAACAGATGCAGAAGACACAAGGCATGTCACCAAAAAAGACATATCCCTAAACAAAACCTAAATTTTAAAAGACACTATAAAGGGAGTTTCACTTGCACAAAGTTAATTATGTGGCCAACATTCCCACAAAGCACTGAAAATCACGGGTCATAGGACGTTTCAAAATGATTATTGTATTGAACTGAAAAATACTGAGACTCAGATTTAAAGTCTCCCTTAAAACTCTGGAATTTAGGATCAAAAACTACCTAAGTATCTAAACAATGGTAAGAATTCCTTGTCAATGGACTAAAATTATTTTACTTCAGATTTTTTTTTAATTGTCTTACTTTTTGCAATTATCAACTCTAAGTTTCCAACAAGATAGGCTATCTCTCTCCCTTTAGCTATCTTCATGAGGTTTACACAAATGATGTGGCCAGACAAGGGGAGGCTGGCCTTCCTCCCTTTCCTCTGACTCTTCTCTACCTCTGGGGCCCAAAATGAAGGAGGGATTCTTCAAGGACTAGTGATCAAGGAGATTTGTTGTTCAATCACTCAGTCATGTTTGACTCTATGCAACCCCACGGACTGCAGCACTCTAGGATTCCTTCTCCTTCACTGTCTAATGGAGTTTTCTCAAATTCATAAAGGGATGGAAAGAGGCCAGGTTAGTGAGCCAGCTTTAAGCCCAGCTGGGAGAAGTGAGATGGGGTCTCTTTGCTTACAACAATAACAAGAACGTTTCTTTGCCTATCACAGCTTATGTGACCTGAACATTTTTTCCTTTAGGTTTCTCTCATAGAGCAAATTTATATCCTATAAGAGGTCTAAGGTTTGAAGTGTCCACCTGCTTTTCAAAGTACACTCTACAAAGACAATACCTGAACTATTCTACAAAAAAAAAAAAAAAAAAAAAAACTGATTTAGAAGACAGACATTCCTTCCTTTATTCCTTGGGCAATGAAAGGACTCACAGTATTACCACACTTGGGAAGAATGGTTTTGGTGGTTTATGAGTCACAGGACCTCCACTTAACGTTCAACCACCATTTATAGTTTGTAGATTTTTTGATGACCATTCTGACCGGTGAGAGGCGATACCTTATTATAGTTTTGACTTGCATTTCTCTGATAATGAATGATGTTGAGCATCTTTTCCCATATCACTGTTGGTGGCAATGCAAATTATTTACTTATTTATTTTGCAGTGTGCTGGGTCTTTGCTGTTGCCTGTGTTGCAGGGACTATTCTCCAGTTGGAATGTGCAGGGTTCTCACTGCAGGGGCTTCTTTTGCTGCAGAGCACAAGCTCTAGGCACATGGGCTTCAGTAGTTGCAACTCCTGGGTAGGGAAGTTGTGGGGCACAGTCTCTAGAACATAGGCTCAATAGTTGTGGGGCATAAGCTTAGTTGCTCCGTGGCATGTGGGATCTTCCCAAATCAGGGATCAAACCCATATCTCCTGCACTGACAGGCAGATTCTTTACCACTAAGCCACCAGGAAAGCCCTGTGAATGTAAATTGATACAGCCACTATGGAGAACAGTATGGTGGTGGTGGTGGTTTAGTCACTAAGTGGTGTCCGACTCTTGCGACCTCATGGACTATAGCCCTGCCAGGCTCCTCTGTCCATGGGATTCTCCAGGCAAGAACACTGGAGTGGGTTGCCATTTCTTTCTCCAGGAGAACAGTATAGCGATTCCTTAAAAATCCAGGAATAAAACTACCATATGAACCATAAATGCCACTACTGGGCATATACCCTGAGAAAATCATAATTCAAAAAGACACATGCACCCTATTGTTCACAGCAGCACTATTTATGATAGGATATGAAAACAACCTAGGTTTCAGATGGACAGATGAATGGATAAAGAATAGTGGTACGTACATACAACAGAATATTATTACTCAGTTACAGAAAGGAATGCGTTCTAGTGAGTTCTACTGAACTCACTTCACTAGAACTGAACTAGTTCTAGTGAGGTGAGTGAATCTAGAGCCTGTTATACAGATTGAAGTAAGTCAGAAAGAGAAAAATAAACATTGTATATTAATGCATATAGGTGAAATCCAGAAAAATGATATGATGAAACTATTTGCAGGACAGAAATAGAGACACAGACATAAAGAACAGACTAGTGGACACACAGAAGAGGAAGGTGAGGGTGGGAAAATTTCAGAGAGTAGTATTGATATATATATACTATCATGTATAAAATAGCTAGTGGTAAGCAACTATTTAGTGCAGGCAACTCAACTCAATGCTCTCTGATGACCTAGAGAGGTGGGATGGTGCGATGGGGGAAGGAGGCTCAAGAAGGAGGGGATATATATGTATATATGACTGATACAGGATTGAGGGCAAGAGGAGAAGGGGGTGACAGAGGATGAGATGGTTGAATGGCATCACCAATTCAATGGACCTGAATTTGGGCAAACTCCAGGAGATGGTGAAAGACAGAGAGGCCTAGCGTGCTGCGGTCTGTGGGGTCACAAAGAGTCAGACAAGACTTGGGAGACTGAATGACAACAAAAATGACAGCTTGGCTGATACCTGGTGTTGTACAGCAGAAACAAACACAACATTGTAAAGCAATTATCCTCCAATTAAAAATAAATTTAAAAAAAGAATCTGAAAAACAGCATATGTATAACTGAATCACTTTGCTGTACACCTGAGACTAACACAATATTGTAAGTCAATTAAACTTCAATTTAAAAAGAGAGTTGTATGCTTTATTTATATAAGCAATATTCAACTTTTTCATCTAATTTAACAGCTCTAAAATTTGAATGGCGGAGGAATGTTTTCATGTAATTATTCATCTTTATAAGTTGTATATGTTTTTAAATGACTTAGACTTAAATTTTTAATGGCTGGACACTAGTTATGAGAGTTCAAAATTTAGAAATCTTTACATGGCAGTAATTTTTGCTTACATGTTACTGTAATAAATCTATGTGGGTATGAAAAAAAAGTTCAGTCACTTATTTCAATCAGGGCTCTCTCTATTGTCACCTTCCTCACCTTCTTCCCTGTAGGAAACTCCTTGAATGGGATGAAACTCTCCAAACACTGTGGGACTAATGTGACATTCTTTGCAAGGAGCACCCTTGACCAGCAACTCCAACTGCTTCATGCTGAACTTTAATCAGAGACCTCAGACACTATGTAGGCCTTAAGAAGGTTCTGCTAATTATCACCAATCCACTGTTGATTGTCATAAAAAGAAAAAACAAAGTTTAAGCATTTCCTATTGCAATAAGGGTCCCTACTTCAGTCTACACTGTCAGTCTAAAAGGACATATTGGGCAATTATGAGTGTTCATTTAGCAGTATTAATGGAAGAACATATTTTAGTAATTAAGAATATTTCTCTGTTCAGTTCAGTTCATTTCAGTTCAGTCGCTCAGTCATGTCCAACTCTTTGCAACCCCATGAATCGCAGCACACCAGGCCTCCTTATCCATCACCAACTCCCAGAGTCTACTCAAACTCATGTCCATTGAGTCGGTGATGCCATCCAGCCATCTCAACCTCTGTCATCCCCTTCTCCTCCTGCCCCCAATCCCTCCCAGCATCAGGGTCTTTTGCAATGAGTCAGCTCTTTGCATGAGGTGGCCAATGTATTGGAGTTTCAGCTTCAGTATTTCTCTGTTATGATACGCCAAATATATGACATGCTAAAACTCCAATACTTTGGCCACCTGATATGAAAAACCAACTCAATGGAAAAGACCCTGATGCTGGGAAAGATTGAAGGCAAAAGAAGAAGGGGTCAGCAGAGAATAAAGACATATAGATAGCATCACCACCTCAATTGACATGAACTTGAGCAAACTCCAAGAGATAGCAAAGGACAGGGGAGCCTGGCAAGCGGCAGTTCATGGGGTCTCAAAGAATCAGACATGACTTAGTGACTGAGCAACAACAAGAGCAACAACATTTCAATTAAAAGTTGAATGAAAAGAATGATTTATTACAACATTAACTGACTGAACCTACATTTTTCTTTAAAGTCAGCAGGCAATTTGTGAACAATGTCTGTTTTAATATGTCATTGTGTTTCATGGGTGGCATTCATTTCGGTTTCTACTCACTCTACTTTCATCACTTGCCAAATAAGAAACCATTATATTATCTTCAAAAGGTAATAAAAGTGCTGACAAACACATACTGCAAGGGCAGATAAGGGTCAAATTAATGACCCTTATTTCTGATAGATACTTATTATTTAAAGTACCTACCTCCAATCATGAATTTAGTAAACTAATCTGATAAATAAGGGTTGTAAAAATATTTGTAAGAGACTTCCCTGTTGGTACAGTAGCTAAGAATCCACCTGCCTGTGCAGGGGACACAGGTTCGATCCCTGGTCTGGGAAGGTTCCACATACTGTGGAGCAACTAAGCTGGTGTGCCACAACTACTGAATCCATGCTCTGGAGCCCTCGAGCCACAACTACAGAGCCTGCATGCTTCAACTACTGAAGCCCACTTGCCTAGAGCCTGTGCTCTGCAACGAGAGAAGCCACTGTAATGAGAAGCCTGTGCACCACAACCAAGAGTAGCCCCCGCTCACTGCAAACTACAGAAAGCCAGCTCAAAGCAACAAAGACCCAGGGCAGTCAAATAAATAAATAAAAATTTTAAATGTCTGTAGGCAGAACACTTTAGTGTAGAGATTTATGGCAGGATCTACAAGCTTTGTGTATTTACACCAAATTTATTGGTCCATGTATACTTTTTCTGAAGTATACAACTAAACCTCACTTAATAAAGCTTAGCTGGCACAGAAGTTAGGGGGAAAAATACTTTTATTTAATGTAATATTTTAAATGGAGCATTAGTTTCAAAACTGTTTATCATCATGGTTTAAAGTTCATACTTTTAAAATTTAATCCTAGTATGCCATATTCAGTTGTAATTTTTTCCTTTGTTATTTAACATAAATTCATATTAGCGTGTGACCACAATGGCCACTCTGAATCAGCATTTACTGTAGTAAACTGATAATCCCTTGGCACAATTGCAAGACTGGAAACTGCAATCTTAGTGGACCTTTTATGTCTGCTGCTGGAAGACAAGACCCTCATTATCTTACAAATAATTCCTACTCACTAACCTTTAGAGGCCTAACACACCCTGAGATGAAGGCAAAACCATAAAAGTGGTTACAAAGCAGATAATCCTTTCAGTCCCAAACCAGGCATCTGCTCTCCACTATAGTATATCCTCACAGAAGCTACTGCTGCTGTTTCCTAAGAGCCACATTCTCATTTCTAACCTGAGGATCTTTCTTAAGGGGAAGCTTATCTCTCTGTTTTGAGAAAAATAAAATCACCTGAAGTCACTTTTAATCTTGGTTTCTGGTTTTTTTTTTAATCCTGTAATGTCTGAATGAACTGATCATCATCCATATTCCAAAGAAAAAGACATTATTAGCCAACAAAGGAAGAATTTAAGTCATGTAAAGTCCTGTTTCAGGGGCTAGAGGGAGCAGTTCCAAGGGATTTAATGAAGACTTCAGGGTAAGAAACAAAGGGCTGACTGCATTAGGCTAGAATCCAGTTATATTTCCTTACTAGTATTCTCCCTCTCAGTTTTGTTCTCAACAAAAGAAAAGGGTGCAGTGGGGAGAAAAGCAGGTAATCAGGAAGAAGTCTTAGAGAGAGAGCTCTGGCTCACCCTTTCAACCTATTGAAGAAAACGCAGGGGATAGAAATACCAAAAGAGCACAGTGGGCTGTTTAAAAAACACTTAGTGTTTGCTTTTTTTTTTTTAAGCCTATAAAATATTATCTATGGTGAAATGGACCACAAGCCCAGGTGGGATGCATGAGTCAAGTGCTCGGGCCTGGTGCACTGGGAGGACCCTGAGGAGTCGGGTGGAGAGGGAGGTGGGAGGGGGGATCGGGATGGGGAATACGTGTAACTATATGGCTGATTCATGTCAATGTATGACAAAACCCACTGAAATGTTGTGAAGTGATTGGCCTCCAACTAACAAAATAATATTTAAAAAAAATATTAAAAAATGAATCTGTTTAAACATGAGAAAGATGATGGCTGCTGATCTGTACCAACACTTGGGCTGTAATCATAAATACTGAATTTGCATGGAATCCCTCTTCATCTGAAAACTATTTGTGCCACTATCATAAGGGGTTCTAGGTTTTGAGAATCATCCAAAGAGGTTTTGAAATCTGTTTTCCAAGATCTGTTCAGATAAGCAGGCTTTGTTGTTGTTGTTCAGTCACTAAACTGTGTCCTACTCTTTTGCAACCCCATGAACTGTAGCCCACCGGGCTCCCCTCTCCATGGAATTTGCCAGGCAAGAATACTAGAGTGGGTTGCCATTTCCTTCTCTAGGGGATTTTCCCAACCCAGGGATCAAACCCATGTCTCCTGCACTAGCAGTCAGATTCTTTACCACCAAGCTACCAGAGCAACTATACTTCAATTTAAAAAAATAAATAGACACACAGAAAATTTGTATCCAGGATTGGCCTCTTACTTGGTAAAAGGAATTAGCTCCCAGAACCTCAGTTTTTAAATTTGTCAGGTAAGGATAACAACCAAAGTATGAGAATTAAGCAAGAAATGGTAAGAAAAGAGGTTAAAATGTGTTAGTTCAGTTCAGTTCAGTTCAGTTGCTCAGTTGTGTCCGACTCTCTGCAACCCCATGGACTGCAGCATCCCAGGCCTCCCTGTCCATCATCAACTCCCAGGGTTTACCCAAACTGATGTCCATTGAGTCAGTGATGCCATCCAACCATCTCATCTTCTGTCATCCCCTTCTCCTGCCTTCAGTCCTTCCCTGCATCAGGGTCTTTTCCAATGAGTCCATTCTTTGCATCCAGTGGCCAAAGTATTGGAGTTTCAGCTTCAGCATCAGCCCTTCCAATGAATATTCAAGACTGATTTCCTTTAGGATGGACTGGTTGGATCTCCCTGCAGTCCAAGGGACTCTCAGGAGTCTTCTCCAACACCACAGTTCAAAAGCATTAATTCTTCAGTACTCAGCTTTCTTCATAGTCCAACTCTCACATACATACATGGCTACTGGAAAAACCATAGCCTTGACTAGATGGACCTTTGTTGGCAAATAGTGTCTCTGCTCTTTAATATGCTGTCTAGGTTGGTCATAACTTTTCTTCCAAGGAGTTAAGAGTCTTTTAATTTCATGGCTGCAGTCAACATCTGCAGTGATTTTGGAGCCCCCAAAAATAAAGCTGTTTCCACTGTTCCACTGTTTCCCCATCTATTTGCCATGAAGTGAGGATTCCACAAATGTTAGGAATTATTATTAATACTTGTATAACTTGTCAGAGCCTAAAACAAGCACTAGAGGAACAGAAATGAGAGATTCGGGCTCTGTTCTCTAGGAGAGGATAAAAATAGTCAAGAATCTGGGGAGAACTGAGGGGAAAAAAAAATTGCCAGAGGTCGTCATGATGGACTGGAAAATACAAGTGCGTATTCGGCGGTGGTCAAGAAAAAAGCTGGTTGGAGGGGAGCTGGAGATCAAAATACGAGAAAACAAACAATATTCTCTCTTCTTGCTCTTGGTAGAAAACATTAGATATATTACTCTGCTATGCTTTTCCACAAAATTCCTACCGTGGTTTTTTTGTTGATTTGGTTTGGTTTGGTTTGTGCTTTACTCTTTGGCTCAGATGGTAAAGAATCTGCCTATGATGCAGGAAACCAGGGTTCATTCCCTGGGTCTGGAAAATCCCCTGAAAAAGGAAATAGCTACCCACTCCAGTATTCTTGCCTGGAGAATTCCAGGGACAGAGGAGCCTTGCGGGCTACAGTCCCTGGGGTCACTAAGAATCAGACACAACTGAACAAATAACACTCTTTAAATTTATATAAACAATTGGGTTTATATTATAAACAATAAATATAAAGAAAATCACCAGGGACTATGACAACATAAATAGAAATTAAAGAGCAAAGTCATTTCAGAATGTGTTACTCTTTTTACTTATGTAGAATAATACCCAAAAGGCCAGTGCCCCAAATCTATAGGAATAGCAATAGTTACTACTGACAGCTTTCCCAAAAACCAGGCATGGACCACAGACGTTTCCTCACCAGTTACATCTTCACCACAACTTTGTGCAGCAGTAATTTGCAGACCTGGTTTAAGAATGGGGACACTGCAACTTGAAAGCTGAGTGACTTCATCAAAGTCTCACAGCTGTATGAGGCAGGGCAGAAATAAAACTGTGAGTCACACTGACGCTTGGTCTACACTCTTAAACATTCTAGCCCTGGATGCCTCCTGAATGATTTCCTGGGAACTTTTACACATTGAAAGTTCTCTCCAAATTCTCTCTCTTTAATCAATCAACATTGCACCTTGGAGACAATAGATATAGAGTGGAAAAATAAATATTTGGTGATCATTAACGACAAAGATAGATGGCTCAGCACTGTTTTATAAGCATGTTCTCTGGTGTGTGTATATAAGTGAAAGTGAAATCAGTCATGTCCGATTTGGACTGTAGCCGCACAGGCTCCTCTGTCCATGGAATACTCCAAGCAAGAATATTAGAGTGGGAAGCTATTTCCTTCTTCAGGTTATCTTACAGACCCAGGGATCTAATCCAGGTCTCCTGCATTGCAGGCAGATTCTTTACTGTCTGAAGGACCAGAGAAGCCCATAGAACATGCTCAAAAGTAGGGTGGAAACTTATGGAACAGAACCAAAACCTGGTGATGAGGGATGTTTAGTCTTTGCTCAGATGTGTTTCCAAACATTACCTGCAGAACCAAGAACCATCTACCATTACTTCTTTATAGAGTTATTTTATGTATACAGCCACACAATATTTTGCATTAAAAATAATGTGGAGCACATTTCTAAATCCTTTCATCCAATGATACAAAAGGATTTTACAGACACATCCATTATTTCTGCAAACTAATCTCATTTGGCCCATTCCAAAATATAAAACTTGCTAATCTAAACTCATTCATTTTCTATTCTAACAACTAAGTTACGAATCTAATAGCCAGTGTGAATCTTCAAATATGGGCATTTTACGTGCTAAAAAGTTCTTTCCACTTTTCCTGAAAAGGATACCTTTAAAAAAATATTTTAATTGTGGTAAAATATTAACACACAGTAAATTTACTAGCATAACCATTTTTAAGGACACAGTTCAGTGGTATTAAATACATTCACATTGTTGTGAATCTGGATCACCACCATTCAGTCACAGAATTCCTTTCATCTTGCAAAACTGAAACTCTGTACCCATTAAACAACTCCCCATTCCTTGCTCCTGGCAGCGCATGGCAACCATCACTCTACTTCCCATCTCCATGAATTGACTACTCTAGGTACTTCATATTGGTAGAATCATACAGTATTTGTCATTTGTGACTGGCTTATTTCATTAACACAATGTCCTCAAGGTTCACTTGTGTTGTAGCATGTGTCAGAATTTCCTTTTTTAAGGCTGTATAGTACTCTATGGTATGTATATGTACTAGATTTTGCTTATCCATTCATCTGTCAGTGGATACTTGGGTCCCTCTACCTTTGGGCTATTAAGAATAATTCTGCTATGAACATGCATCTCTTTAAGACTTCTTCAAGTATCTCTTCAAGACCTTTCTTTCAATTCTTTTGGGCTGAAACCCTAAAGGAGAATTGTTGGATCATGTGATAATTCTATTTTTAAATCTTTTGAGCAACCACCAATTTGTTTTCCACAGTGGCTGTACCATTTTACATTCCTATCAGCAATGAACAGGAATCTAATTTCTCTACAACCTTAACACTTGTGTTTTTTTTTTTTCTTTTTTGATAGTAGACATCTTAAGGGGTGTGAGGTGTAATTTCACTGTAGTATGAAAAGAATATCTTGATTTCAAAAATACTTATACTAATTCCAGGGGAAGGTTCATAGCATTACAGGCTTACATCAAGAAACAAGAAAAAAGCCAAATAAATAACCTAGCTCTACACCTAAAGCAACTAGAGAAGGAAGAAATGAAGAACCCCAGGGTCAGCAGAAGAAAAGAAATCTTAAAAATCAGGGCAGAAATAAATGCAAAAGAAACTAAAGAGACCATAGCAAAAATCAACAAAGCTAAAAGCTGGTTTTTTGAAAAAATAAACAAAATTGACAAACCATTAGCAAGACTCATTAAGAAACAAAGAGAGAAGAATCAAATTAACAAAATAAGAAATGAAAAGGGTGAGATCACAACAGACAACACTGAAATACAAAGGATCATAAGAGACTACTACCAGCAGCTCTATGCCAATAAAATGGACAACTTGGATGAAATGGACAAATTCTTAGAAAAGTATAACTTTCCAAAACTGAACCAGGAAGAAATAGAAGATCTTAACAGAACCATCACAAGCAAGGAAATCGAAACTGTAATCAAAAATCTTCCAGGAAACAAAAGCCCAGGACCCGATGGCTTCACAGCTGAATTCTACCAAAAATTCAGAGAAGAACTAACACCTATCTTACTCAAACTCTTCCAGAAAATTGCAGATGAAGGTAAACTCCCAAACTCATTCTATGAGGCCACCATCACCCTAATTCCAAAACCAGACAAAGATGCCACAAAAAAAGAAAACTACAGGCCAATATCACTGATGAACATAGATGCAAAAATCCTTAACAAAATTCTAGCAAACAGAATCCAACAACATATTAAAAAAATCATACACCATGACCAAGTGGGCTTTATCTCAGGAATGCAAGGATTCTTTAATATCCACAAATCAATCAATGTAATACACCACATTAACAAATTGAAAGATAAAAACCATATGATTATCTCAATAGATGCAGAGAAAGCCTTTGACAAAATTCAACACTCATTTATGATTAAAACTCTCCAGAAAGCAGGAATAGAGGGAACATACCTCAACATAATAAAAGCTATATATGACAAACCCACAGCAAGCATCACCCTCAATGGTGAAAAATTGAAAGCATTTCCCCTGAAATCAGGAACAAGACAAGGGTGCCCACTCTCACCACTACTATTCAACATAGTTTTGGAAGTTTTGGCCACAGCAATCAGAGCAGAAAAAGAAATAAAAGGAATCCAGATAGGAAAAGAAGTGAAACTCTCACTGTTTGCAGATGACATGATCGTCTACATAGAAAACCCCAAAGACTCTTCCAGAAAATTACTAGAGCTAATCAATGAATATAGTAATGTTGCAGGATATAAAATTAATACACAGAAATCCCTTGCATTCCTATATACTAACAATGAAAAAACATAAAGAGAAATTAAGGAAACAATACCATTCACCATTGCAACAAAAAGAATAAAATACTTAGGAGTATATCTACCTAAAGAAACAAAAGACCTGTACATAGAAAACTATAAAACACTGATGAAAGAAATCAAAGAGGACACAAACAGATGGAGAAACATACCGTGTTCATGGATTGGAAGAATCAATATTGTCAAAATGGCTATTCTACCCAAAGCATTCTACAGATTCAATGCAATCCCTATTAAGCTATCAACAGTATTTTTCACAGAACTAGAATAAATAATTTCACAATTTGTATGGAAAATACAAAAAACCTCGAATAGCCAAAGTAATCTTGAGAAAGTAGAATGGAACTGGAGGAATCAACCTGCCTGACTTCAGACTATACTACAAAGCCACAGTCATCAAGACAGTATGGTACTGGCACAAAGACAGAAATACAAATAATGGAACAGAATAGAAAGCTCAGAGATAAATCCACGAACCTATGGACACCTTATCTTCGACAAAGGAGGTAAGGATATACAATGGAAAAAAGACAACCTCTTTAACAAGTTGTGCTGGGAAAACTGGTCAACCACTTGTAAAAGAATGAAACCAGAACACTTTCTAACACCACACACAACAATAAACTCAAAATGGATTAAAGATCTAAATGTAAGACCAGAAACTACAAAACTCCTAGAGGAGAACATAGGCAAAACACTCTCCGACATAAATCACAGCAGGATCCTCTATGACCCACCTCCCAGAATATTGGAAATAAAAGCAAAAGTAAACAAATGGGACCTAATGAAACTTAAAAGCTTTTGCACAACAAAGGAAACTATAAGTAAGGTGAAAAGACAGCCCTCAGATTGGGAGAAAATAATAGCAAATGAAGAAACAGATAAAGGATTAATCTCAAAATTATACAAGCAACTCCTGAAGCTCAATTCCAGAAAAATAAATGACCCAATCAAAAAATGGGCCAAAGAACTAAACAGACATTTCTCCAAAGAAGACATACAGATGGCTAACAAATACATGAAAAGATGCTCAACATCACTCATTATCAGAGAAATGCAAATCAAAACCACAATGAGGTACCATTACACGCCAGTCAGGATGGCTGCTATCCAAAAGTCTACAAGCAATAAATGCTGGAGAGGGTGTGGAGAAAACCCTCTTACACTGTTGGTGGGAATGCAAACTAGTACATACTCTATGGAAAACAGTGGAGATTTCTTAAAAACTGGAAATAGAACTGCCATATGACCCAGCTCTGGGCATACACACGAGAAACCAGATCTGAAAAGAGTACATCAATGTTCATGTAATAGCCAGGACATGGAAGCAGCCTAGATGCCCATCAGCAGATGAATGGATAAGGAGCTGTGGTACATACACCATGGAATATTACTCGCCGTTAAAAGAATTCATTTGAATCAGTTCTAATGAGATGGATGAAACTGGAGCCCATTATACAGAGTGAAGTAAGCCAGAAAGATAAAGAACATTACAGCATACTAACACATATATGGAATTTAGAAAGATGGTAATGATAACCCTATATGCAAAAACAGAAAAGAGACACAGTACAGAACAGACTTTTGAACTCTGTGGGAGAAGGTGAGGGTGGGATGTGTCAAAAGAACAGCATGTATATTATCTATGGTGAAACAGATCACTAGCCCGGGTGAGATGCATGAGACGAGTGCTGGGGCCTGGGGCACTGGGAGGACCCAGAGGAGTCGGGTGGAGAGGGAGGTGGGAGGGGGGATTGGGATGTGGCTGATTCCCCACTGAAATGTTGTGAAGTAATTGGCCTCCAACTAATAAAAAAAAAAAAAAATCTTATACTAATTCCAGATACTTTAGAGGATAGGGGTGTCCAAGCAAAGGGCAGGATGGAAGATGAGGACACAGGGCCTATGTTGCCCTTGGCTATGTACCTGAAGAACAGTAACTACTCAGTAAATATTTATGGAATTATGTTGAGTGGATGAACCACAAGGAAAGACAGGCACTTCTACTGTGCATATAATCCAGTCTCCAGAACAATCCCTGAAAGTCATACTTCTTTAAGAAACAGAAGAAAAGAAAACAGAATCAGAGCCCAGGAAGAGATGGCCAATTCAATCCTCTACCCTCACAGCATCTATGTATTGGGTCTATGTGAAGCACTTCACACTCTCTCACCTATTTTGTCCTCACAACAGCTCCAGGGATTTGTACTGCTAGCTGCCTTATAAGAGAGAAAACTGAGATGTACAGAGATGGAATTCTGAGTTCCATATTCTTCCTTAGTTTTCTGTGCTGACTCTCTGGTGAAAGTTACTTATTAATAGCCAAATTGTAAAAGTCTCCCCAAAGCATCTATATACTCAGAAATTCTCAAAGCCCCACAGTTTCACAAAACACCCTCCAGGGAGATAGTCACCTTTGAAAAGATGTCCTTGTTTCCAGAGCAAAATTCCATCTGTAAGACACTTAAAATGTGTGTTTCCCTATAGGAATCTCTCCAGTGCTAAACAAACTATTAATCCTTTTGTTCTCAGAATTATGTGGTTATCAGTGAATAAAACCATGAAACCTGAGGAAGTCTAAGTCCAGAAATCTATCTCAGTAAGTTCTTAAATCACATGCAAACAAAACTAATGAATGAACAAAGAAACAAAACCTGGTATCTGATGAAAGTGTCTGTTGAAAATACCTGCTGCTAAAAATATGCTCTATCGAGGGGGAAAAGGATCAATCATTTCATGTAATTTGAAAAAAAATAATCAAATTAAAAACAAGTAGACTTGGGTGCCTTATAAAAAGAACATGTGAGAATGTTCTAATGTGCATACCTGAGGTGCAACTGACATTTTCTCCCGTAAATGGTAAAGTCCAATCCTGGCTGTCAAGATGTCATCAATCCAAATGCCACCTTCAGGTTCTGACAATCTAAAAAGTGCAGTAATGAGGGAGCTTTTTCCAGCTCCTGTTCTTCCCACAATGCCAAGCTGTAAAGAGATCCAGGAGAGATTAAGAATCAACAGGATGCAACAAACCTGAGAGAAATTCTGATTGCTGAAGATGAATTTTAAAAGTTCTATATTAGCAGTAGCATATAAGTTTCTTAGTCATGGCACCGTTGACATTAGGGCCAGATAATTCTTTGTTGAGGGATGGAGGGCTCTACTGTATGTTGTAGGGTGTTCGTAGTAACCATGAACTCTATCCACTAGATACCAGAAGCACTCTCCAAATTTGGGCAACCAAAAATTTCAGACATTGACAGCTGTTCCCTGGTTGAGACACCCACTGGTTCCAAGAAGTTAAAGATGACAATCTGCTGGCAGTGAAAATTCATCAATCTCCTAAATGGTCCATAAGAAGTAAGCTTTTAAATTAGCTTTATTGCTACTGCCCAAGTAATTTCACCTTGAGAATTATGTGGCTAACTTTACAGAGATGTCAACAAGTCAAGTATGAATTACTATACACAAACAAGTACTCACTTTCTCAGGGGTGTATTATTTAAGATAAATTATTCTTTGGTAGAAAAACTAAATCACTTCATGATACTAAATATCTTAATTATGATCTATCTTGAAAGGAAACATCTTAAAATTATAAAATGCAGATCTCAGTGTCTTAAAAGACAGTGGCTAGTAGACAAAATGCACATAATGAGATCAACGTCAACACAAACAACATTTGCTATTTATATGGAATATTTCATCAGAGCACTTCAAAAGGCATTTTATTAACAAATTAATACTTGCAATTGCACTTTGGAAAGATACATGTCAAGTGTCATACTAGTCTTTAAAACCAAAGCAGAGAGAAATTAAGTGCACCAACAATAAGACTGGGGCTTCCCTGGTGGCTCAGCGGTAAAGAATCCACCAGCCAGTGCAGGAGACTCGGATTTGATCCCAGGGTCAGAAAGATTCCCTGGAGAAGGGAATGGCAACCCACTCCAGGACTCTTGCCTGGAGATTTCAATGGGCAGAGGAGCCCCAGAAGGCTACAGTCCATGCAGTCACAAAAGAATCAGACACAACTTAGCAACTATACAACAAATACAACAATACCATTAAAGAATCAATATAACATAGGTAAAATGCTGGTGAGGAATAAAACTGCATTCAAATATGTATGCCGAAACTGGCCTTTTGCTACCAATGAGCTTGCCCAACTGCAAATTCCCTGAAGGAAGCTTCCCAAAAACTGATTTCATCTCTCTTTAGGAATCTGGAATTGATGAGGGTGTAAAGGCATGCTTTCCATCATCTGTAAATTAATTCAGCCAAAATTTAAAACTAATGGCTTTAAACAAAGAAGAACTAAATCTTCCTGAGTACTATAATCAGAATGCTTGGAACTTTTCCCATTTTATCATTTGAATACCTCTAAAGTTTCAAAACTTAGCCTAATAAATCAATCATGCCATTTCAAAAAAGAACTTATCTTTATAGAGATTAAAGGTAAAGAAAAGTGGCTTAGCTAATTTTATCTTACAAAGATAACAAAAGGTCTATAAAACATTTTGTAATTTATGTTAAGCCCTAATTTATATAATGTAGATGGGACATTCTCTGCACATAGGTAGATTATACTGTGTATATATGTGACTCCTATGTTCTTTGTCATGGTTGGATGGTATCACTGACTCGATGGACATGGGTTTGAGCAAGCTCCGGGAGTTGGTGATGGACAAGGAAGCCTGGCGAGCTGCAGTCCATGGGATCACAAAGAGTCAAACATGACTGAGCAACTGAACTGAACTGAACTGATGTTCTGTGAACAGGCAAGCCTTAAAGATATTTTGGATTTGGTTCCAGGCCACCACATTAATAGGGGTTTCCCAGGTGGCACAGCAGTAAAGAAACTGGCTACCAATGCAGGAAATGCAGATTTGATCCCTGGATTGGGAAGATTCTCTGGAGTAGGAAATGGCAACCCTGTCCAGTTTCCTGACCAGGAAATCCCGTGGACAGAGGAGCCTGGTGGGCTACAGTCCACAGGGTCACAAAGCATCGGACATGACTGAGTGATTGAGCACACACACACACACACACACCTCAATAACATGAATATCACACAAAAAAGGAAGTTATATGAACATTTTTGTTTCTCTTTGCAAATAAAATTATGTTTAGGGGCTTCCCTGGTGGCTCGGTGGTAAAGAACCCATCTATCAATGCCGGGGACACAGGTTCAATCCATGATGCAGGAAGAACCCACATGATGCAGAGCAACTAAGCCTGTGTAACACAGTGACTGAAGCCCATGTGCCCTAAGGCCAGAGAGCCAAAAAAAAGAAGCCACTGCCATGAGAAGGCTGTGCACTGCAACTGAAAAATAGCTCTTGCTCACTGCAACTAGAGAAAAAGTCTGAGCAGTAACAAAGAACCAGTATAGCCAAAAATAAATAAAATTATTTTTTAAAAAATTGTGTTTCTACTATATTGTAGTCTACAATAGCAGTATAATATGCATTATTTTCAAATACCTTAATTTTCAAATAATTTATTTCAAAAAGAATGCTAACTATCATCTAAGGCTTTATTGGGTAGTAACACTAAGTGAAAGAGATGGCTTAAAATTAAATACTAAAAAACTAAGATCATGTCATCCAGCCCCATTCAGTTCAGTTCAGTCGCTCAGTCATGTCCAACTCTTTGTGACCCCATGGATTGCAGCATGCCAGGCTTCCATGTCCATTAACAACTATCGGAGCTTACTGCCTGGGTATCATCTTCAAACACAGAAATGAACCTAATGAAGAAATGAACCATGGACAAACTCATGTCCATCAAGTTGGTGATGCCATCCAACCATCTCATCCTTTGTCATCCCCCTCTCCTCCTGCCTTCAATCTTTCCCAGCATCAGGGTCTTTTCTAATGAGTCAGTTCTTCATATCAGGTGAACTCCAAGTATTGGAGTTTCAGGATCAGTCCTTCCAATGAATATTCAGGACTGATTTCCTTTAGGATTAACTGGTTGGATCTCCTTGCAATCCAAGGGACTCTCAAGAGTCTTCTCCAAACACCACAGTTCAAAAGCACCAATTCTTTGGTACTCAGCTTTCTTTATAGTCCAACTCTCACATCCATAGATGAATCCTGGAAAAACCATAACTTTGACTAGATGGACCTCTGTTGGCAAAGTAATGTCTCTGCTTTTTAATATGCTGTCTAGGTTTGTCATAGCTTTTCTTCCAAAGAGTAAGAGTCTTTTAAGTTCATGGCTGCAGTTGCCATCTGCAGTGATTCTGGAGCCCCCCAAAATAAAGTCTGTCACTGTTTTCATTGTTTCCCCATCTATTTGCCATGAAGTGATGTGACTGGATGCCATGATCTTGGTTTTCTAAATGTAGAGTTTTAAGCCAACTTTTTCACTCTCCTCTTGCACTTTCATCAAGCTGCTCTTTTGTTCTTCTTCACTTTCGGCCATAAGGGTGGTGTCATCTGCATACCTGAGGTTATTGATATTTCTCCTGGCAATCTTGATTCCAGCTTGTGCTTCACCAATCCAGCATTCCCCGCATGATGTACTCTGAATATAAGTTAAATAAGCAGGGTGATGATCTACAGCTTTGACATATTCCTTTCCCGATTTGGAACCAGTCTGTGTTCCATGTCCATTTCTAACTGTTGCTTCTCGACCTGCATACAGATTTCTCAGGAGGCAGGCCAAGTGGTCTGGTGTTCCCATCTCTTTAAGAATTTTGCACAGTTTGAAGTCAAAGGCTTTGGCATAGTCAATAAAGCAGAAATAAATGTTTTTCTGGAACTCTCTTGCTTTTTCAACAATTCAACAGATGTTGGCAGTTTGATCTCTGGTTCCTGTGCCTTTTTAAAATCCAGCTTGAACATCTGGAAGTTCTTGGTTCACATACTGTTGAAGCCTGGCTTGGAGAATTTTGAGCATTACTTTGCTAGCATGTGAGATGAGTGCAACTGTGCAGTTGTTTGAACATTCTTTGGCATTGCCTTTCTTTGGGATTGGAATGAAAACTGACCTTTTTCAGTCCTGCGGCCACTGCTGAATTTGTGGCCACTTCCTGAGTAACCAGGAAGTCTAGGGTGCTATTTACCTCATTTGGGGTCTTATTTTTACTGGCTATTTATTCCATGAATTTGAATCCTATTTGTATCGCCTACATTTTCCCCTTCACTATAACTCCCATGAATTGAGGCAACAGAGGCAATGACAAAAAGAGAATAAAGCCCCATTTCTGCTAGGCTGGGCTTCCCTTGTGGCTCAGACAGTAAAGAATCTGCCTGCAATGTAGGAGTCCTGCATTCAATGCCTGGCTCGAGGAGATCCCCCGGAGAAGAAAATGGCAACCCACTCCAGTATTCTTACCTGGAAAATTCCATGGACAGAGGAGACTGGTGGGCTAATGTTCATGGGATCACAAAGAGACAGACACAACCGAGTGACTTCCACTCTTCTGCTAGGCTGACTCACTCCCTTGTTCCCCCACCCAAAAGCAGCCTCTCTCAATCAAATTCAAAATAAAAGATGTGTCTTAGAGTAACCGGGCCTGGGACATGTGAGCAGAGAGGGAACCTGGGATGTACACAGGTGGAGTGAAATCACTACATGAATCCACTGCCTGGGTATCATCTTCAAACACAGAAATGAACCTAATGGTGATACTTTGGGTGAATCAAGACACAGATCAAAAATCAAGTTACTGCAGTTATTAATTCAGTCTCCAAATTTGTTTTGCCCCCAAATATTTTATAACCTCAATAATCCTATGATTTGCAGGTTTTAAGAAGAAAAATAAGAATCTGTTATGCTCCTAAGTTGTACTATAGAGTTTCTTAGATAATTCATATTTTATGGTTTTTTATGGGAAATTTTAAGACAAATGCAAGTTAACAGAATTATATTTACAACAGGAAATATGACAGACACATTGAGAGTAAGCTAACATCACCTACAGGCCTCTCAGGGACAGGACTGTGTCAAAAGCTATGGTGACTGTTTTCCTGACACAGCAGTTCATCTTCTTGACTTACAATGGACTTGGAAATAATTAGGACGGAGCTTTAGCCATTTGACTAACTGAAGCTTCTGCCTGGGTATCATTTGGGTAATAAGTTGAATGTTCATTTTCATGTCTCAAGGGTTTCATTCATTAAATTACTATACATTAAATTACATACATTAAGCTATAGTCCACTAGATAGGTTTGTGGTAGAAAAAGTTTTAAAGAGCAGATCTTTCTTCAGTTATTCACCCAGCAGTTCCTCAGCACCCTCTGTGTGCCCTGCAGAAAGCCACTTTCTGGGGAACAGAGATGAAAGTAAGTTGCTCCCTGATTTTAAAAACCTCAAGGTACCGTGAGATACAGACCCCAAACTACAAAGTATCCTATATGTGCTATCTTTTATTTTAACTATGATAAAATTCACATAACATAAAATTTAACTACTTAGCCATTTTTAAGTGGACAGTTTGATGTTGAGTACATTCAGATTGTTGTGCAACAAAGCTCCAGAATTTTTTTGCCTCATAAAACTGAAATTCTTACCTATTAAACAAGCAACTCCCCATTCCCCCTCCAAGTCCCTGGAGACCACCATCCTACTTCCTGTTTCTTGAATTTGACTACTCTAGGAACCTCACATAAGTGAAATCAGAGTATTCATTCCTTTTGTATATGGCTTATTTCATTTAGCAAGATGTCACCAAAGTTTATCCACAGGTCAGAATTATCTTCCTTTTTAAAACTGAATAATATTTTAGTATTATGAACAGTAGGAAACAGCAAAAAGATAGGACACTAAAAGATGAACTCCCCAGGTCGGTAGGTGCACAATATGCTACTGGAGAAGAGTGGAGAAATAACTCCAGAAAGAATGAAGGGATGGAGCCAAAACAAAAACAACACCCAGTTGTGGATGGGACTGGTGATAGAAGCAAGGTTTGATCTGTAAAGAGCAATATTGCATAGGAACCTGGCGATCTGAATGCAGAGTTCCAAAGAATAGCTAGGAGAGATAAGAAAACCTTCCTCTGCGATCAATGCAAGGAAATAGAGGAAATAATAGAATGGGAAAGACTAGAGATCTCTTCAAGAAAATTAGAGATTCCAAGGGAAGATTTCATGCAAAGATGGGCTCAAGAAAGGACAGAAATAGTATGGATCTAACAGAAGCAGAAGATATTAAGAAAAGGTGGCAAGAATAACAGAAGAACTGTACAAAAAAGATCTTCACGACCCAGATAATCACGATGGTGTGATCACTCACACTCACCTAGAGCCAGACATCCTAGAATGTGAAGTCAAGTGGGCCTTAGGAAGCATCACTACAAACAAAGCTAGTGGAGGTGATCGAATTCCAGTTGAGCTATTTCAAATCCTAAAAGATGATGCTGTGAAAGGGCTATACTCAATATGTCAGGAAATTTGGAAAACTCAGCAGTGGCCACAGGACTGGAAAAGGGCAGTTTTCATTCCAGACCCAAAGAAAGGCAATGCCAAAAAATGCTAAAACTTTCGCACAATTGCACTCATCTCACTCGCTAGCAAAGCAATCCTCAAAATTCTCCAAGCCAAGCTTCAGCAATATGTGAACCATGAACTTCCAGATGTTCAAGCTGGTTTTAGAAAAGGCAGAGGAACCAGAGATCAAATTGCCAATATCTGCTGGATCATCAAAAAAAGCAAGAGATTTCCAGAAAAACATCTATTTCTGCTTTATTGACTATGCCAAAGCCTTTAACTGTGTGGAATACAATAAACTGTGGAAAATTCTGAAAGAGCTGGGAATACCAAACCACCTGACCTGCCTCTTGAGAAACCTGTATGCAGGTCAGGAAGCAACATAAGAACTGGACATGGAACAACAGATTGGTTCAAAATAGGAAAAGGAGTATGTCAAGGCTGTATATTGTCACCCTGATTATTTAACTTATATGCAGAGTACATCATGAGAAACGCTGGGCTGGAGGAAGAACAAGCTGGAATCAAGATTGCTGGAAGAAATATCAATAACCTCAGATATGAAGATGACACCACCCTTATGGTAGAATGTGAAGAACTAAAGAGCCTCTTGATGAAAGTGAAAGAGGAGAGTGAAAAATTTGGCTTAAAGCTCAACATTCAGAAAACTAAGATCATGGCATCTGGTCCCATCACTTCATGGGAAATAGATGGGGAAACAGTGGCTGACTTTATTTTTCTGGGCTCCAAAATCACTGCAGATGGTGATTGCAGCCATGAAATTAAAAGATGTTTACTCCTTGGAAGGAAACTTATGACCAACCTAGACAGCATATTAAAAAGCAGAGATATTAATTTGTCAACAAAGGTTCATCTAGTCCAGGTTATGGTTTTTCCAATGGTCATGTATGGATGTGAAAGTTGGATCATAAAGAAAGCTGAGTGCCAAAGAACTGATGCTTTTGAACTGTGGTGTTGACGACTCTTGAGAGTCCCTTGGTCTGCAAGGTGATCCAACCAGTCCATCCTAAAGGAGATCACTCCTGGGTGTTCATTGGAAGGACTGATGCTGAAGCTGAAACTCCAATACTCTGGTCACCTCATGCGAAGAGCTGACTCATTTGAAAAGACCCTGATGCTGGGAAAGATTGACGGCTGGAGGAGAAGGGGACAACAGAGGATGAGATGGTTGGATGGCATCACCAACTAAATGGACATGAGTTTGAGTAATCTCCAGGAGTTGGTGATGGACAGGGAGGCCTGACGTGCTACAGTCCATGAGGTTGCAAAGAGTCAGACACGACTGAGTGACTGAAATGAACTGAACTGAATATTTAGTAATGAACTGAATAGTAAATGAACTGAATAATTAGTAAGGATTTAGTTGCTTCTAAATTTTGGCTGCTATGAACACAGGTGTACTGTAAATGTTACCTTAATATATATAAGGCACTATAATATATTAAGAATATATAAGGCACTGAGGAAGAATTGAGGGTCTCACAGTAACGATACTTTAGTCAATCAGATAATTAGGAGACTTTCACCAGCTCGATAACAAGGGGAAGTGTCTCTGAGATAGAGGGGCAGCATGCACACTGGAAGTGGGAGGAGGTGGTGCTTAGGAAGAACCTACATACAACCCGCATGCAGCAGTGTGCATAAGTCAGGACATGTACTGGATGGAGAGGTAGGTGGGGGAGAACTTCCTACCACCTTGTCTGTTTTGGTTTCATCTCTTCTTCAAGATTCTACCCTGGTCCAGGCCAAGGGCCTCAAGTTAAGTGTGAAAAGAGCATCACTAGCAGACATGGATGCTGGCAGGACCAGGTCACAAGCTTCTCTGCTGCCTTCCATGTGCATCTTCCCCTTCGATTTGCCACAGCGACTTTGAGGGAGTCTCTGGGCCCTGCCTCTATGGGGGGCTCTAGTTCCTCACTACTGACTGATCATGATTCTGGGCTCTTCTTTGGTGACTACAGGCTCACCCCACAGACCCTGTGGGAGTGGACATAGGGCTGCACTATGCTTCCAGAAGCAACTCACCCAGGCCAGAAGGATCAGATCTGTGCTAAAGAAAGGAGCAGTCTCTCAGGCGAGGGCAGGGGGATGGCAGCCAAGTGTGGGTGAGTGGAAGAAAAGTCTATGGAAAGGGCCAAGGGACAGAAGAGGAGGTTACAACCAGAGGACACCATGGTAGGAGGAGGAGATTTCAGAAATACAAAGATGGCAGGATGGAAAGAAAGGTGATATTGGAGAGTTAGGGACAGGGAGCCAGGGCTGGTTCCCACATGTCAAATATAAAAATCAGGTGAAACATATTGTGTCCTGGGTCAGGTCAAGCTCTAGCTCTGGGGCCCAGGGCCACCAGTCACCGTGAGGGAGCTCACGATACAGGGAAAGAAATACTGGGATCCCCATTCCATGATCAGTTTCCAAGAAAAATTCACCTGCAATATCACTGATCTAATCTGCATCCACAGAGGAATGGAGAGTCCCCATAACACAACAAGGAACACAAGAACAAAGACAGTACTAAATCTTTAGCTAGATTTTAAAGAGGCAAATGGCTTAAACAAACCTTTTTTCTTGAGTCAATGCGTGTTCTCAGGTCCTTCAATATCAGAGGCTCATATGAGTTGTACTTGAAGTTAACATTATCAAAGACAATCTTCCCTTCATCAGGCCAGGATGATGGCACATACACATATTCCCAGGACTTTTCTTTCTCAAGGTCTGTATATTCAATAACCCTTTCTACTGAAATCATCTGAAACACATATGCCATCACATCAGTTAGTATCAGAGGATCTTATTTATGGATGTTCAGAGACTATAAATGAAATGTTCTGCTTTTATGTATTTATACCTACTTTTACATGGTTAAGAATATCTCAGGTTTTAATGCCACAAAGGATAGAAGTGAAAGTTTGATATAGTCTTTGATGCTTTGCAAACTTGTTTATCATCTTGTAACACTTTCACTTACAGCTATTTCCTTCAACACGTATTAAAAGTGAAAGGATTAGAAAAATGAATGGTAAGATTTTATTGATCCACTTTCCATACTTGAATTAAAAACAAGAGAATATTGTCACAGAAAAGAATATTTATGGACAGCAATCAGTAATGTATGGCTACAGAAGGGCGATATGTTATAGATAACAGAACTGGGTAGTCATCAAACCACCATTTAGTTATTAGTCATTTTCTTCTCTATTAGAAGAGAGAAGTGGAAAGATTTTATTTCTATTATTTTCCTGACTTTAGGAGAAGGTGCAAATATTTGAAAAGTGTATAACTTACATATTGACTAAGGCATCTTAAACATCCATACCTCCATACTTTTGAGAGTACACTCTGAGAGGAAGCCTATCCTACCAGAAAGAAGGGCTGCCAGCAAATTCAGGTGTTCAAAACACACAAGGATAAATGCTAAAATGAGGGTGGGGTGATGGAGGAACATATTAATTAAATAAACCTCAAAACACTGATTTTTTTTTCTTTTACCAAAAATGAGGACTTACCCATTAAGAAACAAGGTTAAGAAAGCCGCTAAGAAATTAGCTTATATTCTCTCTAGGATTTCAGAACCTCCCTCCTATAGAGACATTTATCATACTTGAGGACAGTTTGTGATGAATATAAAACCTTCTGACATGCATACATAAGACTGAGAAAAGATATATATTTTTTATTTTACATTAACTTTAAGCAGATGGAGGAGAATGTAAAAGAACTTTGTTAACTATGGTGTAAAAATAATAGTTTTCTATTTTACAGAAGAATTGCTTTATGCCATTTAACAGCAAGGAGACCTGAAAAGGCTAAGAATGGAAAGATAAACATCACCATATTCTCCACTTCAGCACTTTGCCTGACACACCACTGGAACATCCCCGTGAGTGTGACAGTGAGTGACAGCACCAGACCAACCTGCCCAAGATCCAAAGCTAAATGAGGAAGAAAAGGAATCAAGTCAGTCTACTTCTCAACCCCTCCTGCAGCTCCTTCTGTCACTTTATGAATAAGACTGCTTTATTTTTATGATTTTTACTGGAGTATAGTTCATATACAAAGTTGTGCTAGTTTCAGGTGTACAGTAAAGTTAATTAGCCAGACATATGCCTATAATCCAGGCTCTCCTGGTAGCTCAACTGGTAAACCATCCACCCACAATGCAGGAGACTCCAGTTCGATTCCCTAGTCGGGAAGATCCCCTGGAGAAGGGATAGGCTACCCATGACAGTATTCTATGGCTTCCCTGATGGCTCAGATGGTAAAGAATCTGCCTGCAATGTGGGAGACCTGGGTTCAATCCTTGGGTTGGGAAGACCCCCTAGAGGAGGGCATGGCAACCCACTCCAGTATTCTTGCCTGGAGAATCCCCATGGACAGAGGAGCCTGGTGGGCTACAGTCCATGGGGTTGCAAAGAGTCGGATAAGACTGAGCAAC
The DNA here is from genome assembly GCA_020226045.1 of Muntiacus reevesi. Taxonomy (NCBI): domain Eukaryota; kingdom Metazoa; phylum Chordata; class Mammalia; order Artiodactyla; family Cervidae; genus Muntiacus; species Muntiacus reevesi. The sequence goes on along the minus strand of CM035254.1, from coordinate 15,313,693 downwards.
TAAGCACAGCACAGCATACATATAATCCACTCTTTTTAAAGATTTTACCCATTTATGTCATTACCGAGTATTTAAATAGAGTTCCCTGTGCTATACAGTAGGTCGTTTTTAGTTATCTATTTTATATAGTAGTGAGAAGACTCCTTTATTATATTTAAATCATTTGCATGTAATGATAGTATTACTCATAATGTTACTGCTGTTGAATGAGACAGTAAAACAACAACAACAAAAACAGTGAGACAGTAATGCAGTAAAGAAACATATTGTGAGGGACTTCTCTGGTGGTCCAATTGCTAAGACCTGAGCTCCCATTGCAGGGTGCCTGAGTTCAGTCCCTGGTCAGGGAACTAGACTCCACATGCCACAACTAAGAATTCACATGCTACAACTAAAGTCCTTCATGTCACAACTAAGACTGAAGATCCCACGTGTCCCAACTAAGACCAAGTACAGTCAAATAAATAAGTAATTTTTCTAAAATATTATGAACTTAGAATTAATAAAGTTGTTGTTCAGTTGCTCAGTCATGTCTATTTGCGACCCCATAGACTGTAACACGCCAGGTCCCTGTCCATCACCAGCTCCCAGAGCTTGCTCAAACTCATGTCCTTTGAGCCGGTGATGTGATCCAACCATCTCATCCTCTGTAGTCCCTTTCTCCTCCTGCCTTTAATCTTTCCCAGCATCAAGATCTTTTCTAATGAGTCAGGTCTTCAAATCAAGTGACAAAAGTACTGGAGCTTTAGCTTCATCATCAGTCCTTCCAATGAATATTCAGGACTGATTTCCTTTAGGATGGACTGGCTTGATCTCCTTGTAGTCCAAGGGACTCTCCAACATCACAGTTCAAAAGCATCAGCCCTTTGGTGCTCAGCATTCTTTATGGTTCACCTTATACATGACTACTGGAAAAACCATAGATTTGACTAGACAGACCTTTTTCAGCAAAGTAATTTCTCTGCTTTTTAATATGCTGTCTAGGCTTGTCATAGCTTTTCTTTCAAGGAGCAAGTACCTTTTAATTTAATGGCTGAAGTCACCATCTGCAGTGATTTGGGAGCCCAAGAAAAGAAAGTCTGTCACTGTTTCGATTGCTTTCCCATCTATTTTCCATGAAGTCCATCCTAAAGGAGATCAGTCCTGGGTGTTCATTGGAAGGACTGATGTTGAAGCTGAAACTCCAATACTTTGGCCACCTGATGTGAAGAGCTGACTCATTTGAAAAGATCCTGATGCTGGGAAACAGTGAGGGCAGGAGAAGAAGGGGACAACAGAGGATGAGATGTTTGGATGGCATCACCGACTCAATGGACATGGGTTTGGGTAGACTTTGGCAGTTGGTGATGGACAGGGAGGCCTGGCATGCTGTGGTTCACAAAGAGTCAGACATGACTGAGCAACTGAACTGATGGGACCAGATGCCATGATCTTTGTTTTTTGAATGTTGAGGTTTAAGCCAGCTTTTAACTCTCCTCAAAAGGCCTTCACTTTCATCAAAAGGCTCTTTAGTTCCTCTTCACTTTCTGCCATAAGGGTGGTGTCATCTGCATACCTGAAGTTATTGATATTTCTCCCTTCAATCTTGATTCTAGTTTATGCCTCAATCATACATTTCATATGATGAACTCTGCATATAAGTTAAACAAGCAAGGGGACAATATACAGCTTTCTCATGCTCCTATACATGCTCCTTTCCCAATTGTTAACCAGTCTGTTGTTCCATATCCAGTTCTAACTGTTGCTTCTTGACCTGCAAACAGGTTTCACAGGAGGCAGGTAAGGTGGTCTGATATTCCTATCTCTTCAAGAATTTTTCAGTTTGTTGTGATCCACACAGTCAGAGGCTTTAGCATAGTCAATGAAGCAGAAGTAGTTGTTTTTCTGGAACTCTCTTGCCTTTTCAATCATCCAACAGATGTTGGCAATTTGATCTCTGGTTCCTCTCCCTTTTCTAAATTCAGTTTGAACATCTGGAAATTCTTGGTTCATGTTCCGTAGAAGCCTAGCTGGGAGAATTTTGAGTATTACTTTGCTATTGTGTGAGATGAGTGCAATTGTATGGTAGTTTGAACATTCTTTGGGATTGAAATGAACACTGACCTTTTCCAGTCCTGTGGCCACTGCTTAGTTTTCCAAATTTACTGCCATTTGAGTGAAGCACTTTCACAGCATCATCGTTTAGGATTTGAAATAGCTCAGCTAGAATTCATCACCTCCACTAGCTTTGTTTGTAGTGATGCTTCCTAAGGCCCACCTGACTTCACACTCCAGGATGTCTGGCTCTAGGTGAGTGATCACACCATCGTGGTTATCTGGGTCATGAAGACCTTTTTTGTATATTTCTTTTGTATTTTCTTGCCACCTTTTCTTAATATCTTCTGCTTCTGTTAGGTCCGTACTATTTCTGTCATTTATTGTGCCCATCTTTGCATGAAATATTCCCTTGATATTTCTTATTTTCTTGAAGAGATTGCTAGTCTTTCCCATTCTGTTGTTTTCCTCTATTTATTTACACTGATCACATAGGAAGGCTTTCTTATCTCTCCTTGCTATTCTTTGGAACTCTGCATTCAGATGGGTGTACCTGTGTTTTTCTGCTTTGCCTTTCACTTCTCTTCTTTTCTCAGCTAATGGTAAGGCCTCCTCAGACAACCATTTTACCTTGTTGCTTTTCTTTTACTTGGGGATGGTTTTGTTCACCACCTCCTGTACAGTGTTACAAAGCTCTGTCCATAGTTCTTCAGGCACTCTATCATATCTAAACCCTTGAATCTATTTGTCACTTCTACTGTATGATTGTAAGAGGTCTGATTTAGGTCATACCTGAATAGCCCAGTGGTTTTCCCTACTTTCTTCAATTTAAGTCTGGATTTGGCAATAAGGAGTTCATGATCTGAACAACAGTCAGCTCCCAGTCTTGATTTTGCTGACTTCAAATTCATGTCCATTGAGTCAGTGATGCTGTATAACCATATCATCCTCTGCCACCCTCTTCTCCTCTGGTCTTCAGTCTTTCCCAGCATCAGGGTCTTTTCAAATGAGTCAGTTCTCATCAGGTGGTCAAAGCATTGGAGTTTCAGCTTCAGCATCAGTCCTTCCAATGAGTATTCAGGAATGCTTTCCTTTAGGATTGACTGGCTTGATCTCCTTACAGTCCAAGGGACTCTCAAGAGTCTTATCCAACAACACAGTTCAAAATCATCAATTCTTCAGCACTCAGCTTGCTTTATGGTCCAACAAGATGATTCAGGCTCTGGATACTCCTGAAGCCTCAGTCACCTCACTCTGGGAAATGTTAACTAGCTCCGCATGGTGGAAAAGTATCTTAATCATAGTAATTCTAATTGTTCTTTTTTTACTGTTTACTCCTTGCATCTGTAACTGTGTAACTGGATTTGTTTCAAACTGTCTGAAAGCTTTTAAGTTACAAATGGTTTTCCAGGCTCCTATGAGTGCCACAGCCTCCTCCAACTATTACTTGGGGGCCCCTAGACTGTGTAAATCAACTATACCCTAATAAAACTTAAAAGAACGGTCTGAGCAAGCCAAAGTAGGGTCACAAGGCACCACAGGTCTGCTGGAGCAGGCACTTCATACCTGGTCTTTGCTCCTAAAGATTCTAAAAGCCAAAAAGAAAAATTCTTTTCTAATTATTTGAAGTATTAATTAAAATGCAAATTATTGGAGAAGGAAATGGCAACCCACTCCAGTATTCTTGCCTGGAGAATCCCATGGACAGAGGAGCCTGGTGGACTACAGTCCACGGGGTCGCAAAGAGTCGAATATGGCTGAGCAACTTCACTTTCACTTTCAACCCTCAGCTGAGAAGACTTTCAGCTCTTGTGTTGGCTATTAATTATTTTCTTGAGTTCTCAAAGACCTGTGACCATATTTTTTTTAAGTTGCCTGTTTTCTAATTGCATCACTTTACACACTGTTGTCTAATAATATGTGGTATTTAGAATGCCTTCTTAATTATTTTGAGCAGCCATGGCCTGTATTTTCTTAGCACCTCCTTGGTTTTCTTACGTGAACTCATCTGACAGGGAAATGCAGGTTTTTTGTTTGGCCTCTCTGCATACTGGACCATCTGAGTCAGTGTTCTACCTAATCCCTGATGGTCTCTGAGCTACTGTTCTACCAGACTCAGTAGTTATGTGCTTCAGGAATTTTTAGGTAGAATTGGTCCTATTAGGAGACTCAGTGTCACCTTTGTTATTTTAAAAGCTGGTCCCTGTGCTGAGGCTCTTAATTTTTTGAAAACTTGATTCTATTTCAGCTTAAAATTGGCAAGGCTATTTTAAAAATTGAGGGAAGCCATTTAAGAAATTGAAAAGTAATCGCAAACAACATTGGGTAGTTGTGACTTTCAGTTCTGTATCAGTTGAATTTTTTTGCTCTTTTCCCTGTGTACGTGGTGGTTCTATTTTTCTCCAATAAAACTTTTTATTTAAAAAATAAAAAAAATAAAATGCAAATTACTAAAAAAAAAAAAGATACATGCACCCCACTGTTCATGGGATATAGGAAAAAGAATCTTTAAAATGTGGATATATGTATAACAGATTCACCTGGCAGTACACCTGAAGCTAACAAAACACCATAAATCAACCACATGCCAACCAAAAATTTTTAAAGGGGTCTCAACAAGTACCTACTGTAAATAAATAAATGGATAAAAGGACACAAATGACTTCACATGGACCACATTGCATACACGTGGACTCATATGCTGCAAACACTTTAATACAATTCATTACAACCAAAGACTCTATATTAGACAAGATGGCAAGGGTTTTAATAACTGCAAACAAAGCTATAAACCATAAATATACCACAAATATTCACATCTGTACTTACTTTCTACCAGAGTCAGGGCCCCAAAGGCAACAACAGTGACAAAGATGGCACAGATGACATCTAGATACACAGCGAGCCATCGGGATGTCGTCAAAAGCAGGAACCAAGCCTCTGGATTTGTGACGTAATAAGCATAGTACATAAACAGAAAAACCATGTTAGCTGTTTCTCATGAGGGAGAGCATCTTTCTCAGTTGAGCATTTTACACAAGGTAGGGCAGCAAAGTTACATACTCAAAGAAACTAAAGATTCCAGAAAACTAGGCTCTAACACAAGACACTGTATGGGGCACACAGGAATCAGTCCAGGAAGCATGCATTGAAAACGTCAACCCACAGGTTATCAACAGAAATAAGATCACAAGAAGGAAGATGTAAAATCGTCTCATCGGTGCATTTCCTGCAGTGCTGGGCCTCACCGTGAAGATCATCCTCTCACATGTCGACTGCTCCCAGCTCTCTGACAGCAGACAGAACAGCTCACGCTGATTCCAGCACCTTCTGCCCTCACTACAGGGCCCTGCAGTGTTTATTCTTAGGAACCAGTGTCTATATGACCATCAGCTAACAGGATCTGCATGTGATTTTCAAAATGCCATTTTGTCTTCAAAATACAATAATGATTGGCAAGTTTGGCCAGGATTTTATAGACTTAGAGGAAATTCTGAACTTTCTACCTAGGAAGAAAACTTCATCGATACAAAGCATAATCAAGTGGGTATCGAATCAGGAAATTACTTTCCTCAATCACATCTGCTACCCTTCACGTCTGCTCTGAAAAAAGATGGCAAACCACAGCCCAGGAGTCAAGAACAGCCACCCACCTGGTTCTGAAAATAAAGTTTTATTGGAACACAGTTACAGCCATTCACTAATGTATTACCTTTCCCTGTCTTTGTGCTACAACAGCAAAGGTGAGTAGTTGCAACAGACACAGTATAGCACACAAAGCCTACAATATTTTCTATCTGGATCTTTGCAAAAAAAAAAAAAGTTTGCTGACTCTTGCCCTAAAGAGACAGAAGTCCACAGGGCAAAGTAATGAAAGGACAATGCAAGCCAGTCAGGGGAGAAAAGCAGGGGGTGATGGGGAAGGGCGAGCACAGAGGGGATGCTGAGAGGAAGGGGTGGGAAAGGCGGGTGTGAGGGGGATGTGGGACAGCAGAGTGAGAAGTGCTGGCCAGCTAGGCCACCTGAGAAGGAGGTCAGCCCTCAAAAGCAGCACACCCCATCCTTAGGAAAAATCTCCAGAAATTTACAGACCTGAGTGCAAATCCTGATGTGTGTCAAACACCTCCTGAAACTTCTGTTCAGCTTTGTACGCCCGGATGGTCCAGAGTCCCCGGAGAGAAGATGCTAAGTGGGAAAACACTGGGCTCCGAGCTGGGGAAGCAGAGACAGACACACGACAAAGTCAGGGAGGCTGGAGGCGAGGAAACCACTGCCTCCCAGGCTCTGTGGTCACACGTCCTGTCAAAGGGAATCCTCCATGTGACCGTCAAACTCCTGCTCACACCAAGTTTCACTTTAATGACCTGGGAGTGAAAGATTCTCTTTGAAACTACCTTTGATCAAATTCAAATCACAGCTAGATTTAGATAAAGAAATTCTTTACTGGTCCTTTCATCAAGGTCTTCTCAAACACGCCTCCCTCCAAATTCTTCTGGCATCTCACCAGGTGGAAACTCTTCACAATTTTTAAATAATATATTGAAGATTTACAACAATGTTAGTTTTAGGTATATAGTACAGTCATTCAGTTATTATTTTTTCCTGATTATATCCCCTTATAGGTTATTATACTGAATAAAACTCCTGTGCTTTATAGTAATCCTTGTTGTTTTTTATTTTACATATTAATAGCAGTGTGTCTATTAATCTCATACTTCTAAGTTGTTCCTCCCTATCCCCTTTGGTAACCAAAAGTTTGTTTTCTATGTCTCTGAGTCTAATTCCATTTTGCATACCGATTCATTTGTATTATTTTTAGATTCCATGTATAAGTGATATCATATTTGTCTTTCTTTGACTGACTTTACTAAGAATAATATTCTCTAGATCCATCCATGTTGCTGCAAATGCAATATTTCATTCTTTTCCATGGGTGAGTAATTACTGTTCACTAATTTTTGAATCAGTAGCATTCTAAAATTTAATCCTCATTAAAATCCTCACCACCCTGAATTTTGATGAACTACCTGTGTGTTTTCTCCTCCTTAGATGAGTAACCTAAGGGCTGTATAAGTGTCAGTGCATCCCCCACCCTGGACCAGACCCAGACCTAGGACAGGGAGAGACGAGTAAGGGAGCGGACAGTCTGCCATCTCCGCCATTCAGGGACTCTCCCCGCACCTGCGCCAGGAGCCTCTGTGTGATCACGGAGCACCTGGTACTACACTGCCCTTGTGCCCACAGGACCTGGCAGACAAACAGTCTTTGAATAGTCTTGACTTCCACTCCAGGAACCTGATAGATGTTTTCACAACTGCCCTGCTGGATCTCTGAACCGTGACATGATCTAACATTTCCCCTTTGTACTCTGTTCATGCAAAAACCTGAAAATGACTTGATGGTGCCTTTGATCACCCGTCGTGTACCTGTGTTCTCATTCCAGCATCCACACTGCTCTCTCTTTACTCTATTGACTAACTTTTTAGCTTCCTATAACTGTTGTTTATAAGAGCAACATAAACTCAGATGGAGCTCATGCTCCAAATAATAAAGGTGAGGGACTCTGTTCAGGGCTTTTCTTCAGTCTAGCAGGTGTCCCAATCCACCCCCAGAACTCAGTCTGGAAGCGGGGTGCTCACAGGGATGACGCAGGTGTATTTCAGGGCCCATCACCCTGTCAGAAGGATGGCGAGAGTCCAGCTCCAGAGAGCACAGAAAACTCACTAGAACCAGGCTCTTGTTTCCTGAGCAAATGTTGTGATATCAACACTATTCATCACAGGCAAAGTTTCTGAGCAGGAAGCAGATGTGGCTCTTCACCCAGGGAGAGTCCTGGAGTGAACTCATCACTTTGGCCTCCCTCTCCTGCTTTCCTCGTCAGGAGATCAAAGTGCAGCTAATTCTTTCCAGCAGGGATGGAGGGTGGGGTAGACTTTAGAAATCAGCTGTCATCTCAGCCTTGAACCCAGGGAACCAAAACCCCATCACCTTCCTCACTTCATGCCCAAGAGTTACAGGCTGGGGGAATCTGGACCCATGAAAAGCCATCCCGTTTCTCTCAAATCCCATTTAGGGCTGAGCAGGATGCCAGGATGAGTGAATTGCAGGGTCTGCAAAGAAAATTAGCTAGAATAAGGGAGAGGGGATGTAAGGCTCTGGTGTTATGTTGCCCAAAGTAACATCTTTTTCCCACAAGCACTGAGCCCACAAGTCCTGAAGCAGATTATGTCACAACCATGGCATCAACCCACAGTCACAGACACATTTAACCCTACAGTTCACATAACTGATGTCTGTGTTTCCACAACCCTGAGGACACTTGGGGACACACCGCACCAGGATTGCAGATCTTCTCTGGCAAGTGGACCCCAGGCTGATAGTCCTGCTGACAGGTTATCATTCAAGCTATGTGAGATCTTCTAGTTGTGAGTAATTTCTTGATTCTCTCATGTTCAAGTTTCCAGTGCCTTTGGTCATGGCCAGCAAGTACTTTACAAGCATCGATTCAAGAAATCCTCATGAGAACCCCAGAGACTGAGGGATTAAGAGCATTTACGGTCCAAGATTAACTATTTCAACCCACCTAAGGGGTGGATCTGGGTGTGAGATTCAACTGTTTCTTATTCCCAAGGTTGTGCTTTTAATCACAACAGCAGTAGAGTCTCACATGGAGAATAATCAGGGTGAAGGATGCCTATCTGTGATAATGAGCATTTTTTTTCTCCAGATTTTGTTATTTCTGTTCAGAAAACTATCAAATCTTACTCGGCTAACACCCAACAGCCTTCACCATTAACTGCACATCTTATTAAGCACCCGAGGTTGAACAAAGTTCCTGGGAATCTAGTATGAGAACTCCTTAAAACAGCAGACTTGATGATGATCCATGGTCCTAATACATCTGAGACACGTGCTAACCCTCCTCTGGCAATGCTTGTAGCAGACATTACTAGCTGATCCCAGCACTTTTTCAGACAGAATTTGGATAGGGCTTCATCATTCAGGCACTGCCAAATCAAACAGCTGGTTAGAGAAATGCAATCAAATGGTACCCTGGTTTTATGTACTTGTCCATGACTGACTATTGTTATGTTCACTTTTGCAAAAATGTGCCCCTCAAAACCCTATTATAATTAGCTGCCAATATGTCATTAAGATGAAAATGTCAACCTAAGCTTCCAGAGGCAGTTAGGCAGTAGGATATGAAACTAAACCTCAGGATTCAGAGGTCCTTCAGAGCACAGGGATGAAGCAGGCTTGTGCCTTCTGATGACAGCAGTCAGGTGTCCTTCTTTTGGCTGGTGGCTCCAGCAGGGACCTTAAGATATACTCTTACTCCTTCAGTCACTCAATTGTGTCTGACTTTTTCTGACCCAGAGGACTGTAGCCCGCCAGGCTCCTCTGTCCATGGGATTATCCAGACAAGAATACTGGACTGTTTGCCATTTCCTCTTCCAGGAAATCTTCCCAACCTAGGGACTGAACCAATTTCTCCTGTGTCTCCTGCAGTGGGGGGCAGTTTTTTTTTTTGTTTGTTTTTTTTTTTAACACTGAGCCACCTGGAAAGTCCTAAAATATACTATCAGTTACTGTTTAGAGAAAACAGCACTGTTACTATTTATAGAACAGACCCACCACCTAGAGAGAACAGAGACAGTTCTAATCAGCTGGCCACCACATGTGGTTATCGGGGGTGTGGAAGAGGGGATATCTGGATTGAATTTAGGGTCTAACTTATTGCAGCCTACTAGGATGCAGGAAAAGCCAAATATTCAACAGAGATGATGCCAATGTTCTCAGACTCTCCAGCTCAAATACTGAGAAAATCCTGTACTGCTTTTTAAAAAAGCCTCAGGAGGAGCCCTTCGCTTCACTTCCATATGGATGGGAAATTTCCCCTCCTCAGGCAAATATCTCTGTCAAGTGTTTATAACTTTTAAAAAATATATAACAATTCTACTTTCATTATTATTTTTAATAGTGATGAACTATGTGATTAATAATGAGATAAATTCAATTATTTCACCATCTGTGACTACCTGTAGAATGATTAATCATAAAATGTGTTTACATTATTCTTTTTTTTTTTTTTTTTTTTTGCTGCACCTTGCAGGTTCTTAGTTCCCCAACCAGGGATTGCAGCTGTGCCCCAGCAATGAAAGCACAGAGTCATACCCACAGGACCACAAGGGAAGTCACTGTTCCCCATTATTCTGCAACTAAGAAGCTGATGGAGTAATAAACTAAATGTACATTGAACAGATCCCCCTCCTGTGTCCTCCTAAGAGATTCTTTTCAGCATTGTTTATATGAATGGCTTTGAGGAAGGCGGGACCATAAACAATGTGGAATCACCCCCAAATACTAGTAATGATAAAGAGCAAACCTGCAAATAACAGGATTATCTTTTCAATAAGGCTTCCCTGGCGGATCAGACAGTAAACAATCCACCTACAATGGAGGAAAACTGGCTTCAATCCTTGGGTTGGAAAGATCCTCTGGAGAAGGGAATGGCTACCCACCCTAGTATTTTTGCCTGGAAAATTCTATGGACAGAGGAGCCTGGTGGGCTGAAGTCCATGGGGTCGCAAAAAGTTGGACACGACTGAGTGACTAACATATATCTTTTAAATACATTTAACAACTGCAACTTACTTGAACATGTGAAAAAAATGTATTTTTCAAATCTATCACTTCTGACACATATTTCCTGAGGTCTCCTTTCCTCTTCCTAATCATTTCCTTTCCTTGTTATTTCTGGTAACTTTAGGAGAAGAAAAATTCTCTATATTAGTTCCTTCTAATTAATTCCTTCTATATTACATCCAACATGATGAAATACTTTTAAGAAAAGTATTAAAAGAATGGGTACTCTGTTAGGAAGTATGTCATGAACAAGACAGAAACACTCCCTGTCTCATGGTGCTCATATCCATCCTCTTTGTGCTAAAATGCAAACTGCAGCTGATCTGCCATCAGTTCCATTTGCCTTAAGAATCACACTGACTCACAATAGCCATCACATTCAATTACCTAATGTTAACTTGGTGAGAAATTCCAGAAGAAAGAGTCTGCAGAATTCCAGGGCCTGGTTAATTACTGCATAAATGGAGCCATTCTACATTGCCATCCCAACCTGAGAGCCCCAGTACTCACTTGTACATTCCAGGCGTTTCACATCTCGTGATGTCCTTAAGAAATACCACCGGAGAACAAAGAAAATGATGCCAAGCGGAATCACAGGTACAGCAGTCCAAGGAATCACAGCCACCATCACCACCAACCACACCAGAAATGTCTGAAATAGTGAAAACAGATACAGAGGCCTCCTTATGAAGGGTACTTTTCAAAGATAAACTGTAATAGATTGTTCTGCTAGGCTCAAACCCCTTTCCTTGAAAAAACTTGTTGGAACAGCAAGGGATGCTTTCCCTTCCAAAGAAATAAAATTATAAGTGGTTCTCATGATATTTAGTGCATGTGCCAAACCCGATGATAAGAACTTTCTGGGTATCAGCTCTTGTAATACACTCAGTAGATCTATAAGACAGGCATTATTACTTTTAACAGATGGGAATATTGAGAATATGAGAATATAACAGATGAAGCTCAGAGAGTAGGAGCTGAATCCCAAACTGTCAGGAGTTAGCAGGTGTTAGTAGACAGATGAGTGAACAGGCATCACAGGTCAAGAATCTAGATTCCTCAGCTATGCATGGAGGAATAAAGAAGTGGTTAATTGCAAATTCAGTGTCCAGAAAAGTAGGACAAAATTTAAATATTGACCTTTGGAAGTAGGAACTCTTCTTTCTAGATTTTCTATCCATAGTTAACGTTTACTGAGTGTTGACTGTGTACAGGGCTATACCTTCAAACCTTCACATGTATTAACTCATTAATCCTACAATAGCTCTACCTAGTAACAGTATTGTTTCATTTAACAGATGGAGAGTGAGGCCCAGGGAGAGGAAAAACAACTTGATTGACACTGCAAAGCCTAAGTCACGAAGGCGGGAAGCTCATGTCATGAGCCTTTATGACATATTTAAGCTTGCCCCCAACATACAGCCATCTTTCTATCATTATAGTAAGTACTTAAAATGTCCATTCCAAAGGTTAATGATTATAGCAATAGCAGATCTCATTTACCAAGTGTTTACTGTATGTAAGGCACCACGTTAAGAGTTCCATGAACATTCTATTAATCATCACATTATCCCATGAGATGATTTTATATTGGGAAATCATCTTGGTCCAAAAAGATAGCAGGTAGAATAGAAAACAAAATGATTGGTTGACAGTGATTTAAGTTTCCATCTTTGTCAGAAAAAGTATGATACCTTACTCTTCAGTATCAAGCAATAAGAATGCAATCAATACTTAGTTATCTGCCAGCTATGACAGTGGGGTGGGGGGATGGTGATGTGCAGATTCAGTCTGGCCCAAGGCCTCTGAAGTTTATGATCTCAGGTGGAAACAAATCCATAGTGCTCTTCACAAGGCACAGAGTACTGGGGAAACACAGGAAAGAATTCAGGAACATTTTTATATAATTCTAAGAAGAAACTTATAGCTGAATATTATAGGCTGGTTTAACAAACAGAAAGAGTGGCAAGAATAATTTGCAGGCTGCTGCTGCTGCTGCTAAGTCACTTCAGTAATTACAATTGGTGAAAATTTTGACCAAAAAGGAGCTGGGATGAGAAGGCTGAGATGCTTGTCTGAGTTAACACCAGTTGTTCTGTGTCCTCTCAGCACCACCACCCGCATCCCATGCTCACCAGTCCAAGGCCTTACCTCCTTGTAACCCAGGGAAGCTGGCCCTGGCGTGTCTCTGAAGGATGGATTACGGGAGTAATGTCTGTATCACAGAGACTTGGGTTATCACTTACTGCTCTTCCTGATCAGTTTTTTCAGAGGATCTTCACAACCATCTTGTGAATGAGAAAATTAAGAACTACATTTTCATTTACAGATATGACACAAAGATGGGAGGGCAAGTGGTTGTCCTACATTTTCCCAGGAAAGACTGCAGGTTAAGGAGAAAGGCAGGAGTGATTTGTACTCAGGGAATCGTAGAGCCACAGCTGCAGGCAGGAGGAGCCTGGAAGGAGGAAGAAACGTCCAGAACTGTGACTCTGTGTCCAGGAGCCCTTGGGAACCAAACTGTATTATCTGGATGGAGACCCATGTGCTTTTCCTATTTCTCCCATATCTGCCATGGTATCAAAATAAAACTCAGAGTGAAGAGGATGGGATTCTGAAGCAATACATTCCAGTCGTAAGTGGAGAAAAATAGGCCTGTCGGGCCTCTCTATTACACCTACAGATGAACAACTGCTTACAGCCACTGCACTAAGTATTCATTCCACCTGCTACAACATTAATGCTCATGGGGAGGGGTTCTGCCAGCTCCTTCTATGCCTTAAGTCACTTGGCTTGCCATTGTTGGTTGTCAAAAAACCCTGCTAAAATGTCAATAAAAAAATCTAAACTACAGTTTTTTTTGCAGACTCAAATCACTTGATGGACAACATTCATCAGTTTCAATAACCTGTCGCTCCCCAGGTGAGGGCCTTTTAAGACTAAATCCAGGGGGAATTAAGATGGTGGAGTAATAGGATGGGGAGACCACTATCTCCCCCACAAATTCATGGAAAGATCATTTGAACACTGAGCAAACTCCACAAAACAACTTCTGATTGATGGCAGAGGGCATCAGAGGCCCAGAAAAGCAGCCCATTGTCTTCAAAAGGAGGTAGGACAAAATATAAAAGATAAAAAGAGAGACAATAGAGTTAGGGACAGAGACCCGTACTGGGAAGGGAGTCTTAATAGAGGAAGTTTCCAAACACCAGGAAACCCTCTCATTGGCGGGTCTGGGGGAAGTTTGCGAATCTCAGAGGGCAACCTAACCGGGAGGGAAAATAAATGAAACCCACAGATTACATGCCTAAAAACAACTCCCAGCAGAAAAGTACCCCAGATGCTCGTATCCACCACCAGCAAGTGGGGGCTAAACAGAGAGGAGCAGGCAGCATTGCTTAGGGTGAGGACTGGGCCAGAATGCCCTGAGGGCAAACAGAGGGAGCTAACGAGAGATGGCAACTTAAACCGTGGGATAGAGAGAGAGAATTAACCTGGGAAAGCCCTAAATTTAGGCACCACATACCATTCCCAGAAAAAGGACTGGAGCGAATACCAGAGAAGAGCTAGCCTGCTGAAGACCAGCCCATCCCACTTGGAGGCAGGAGGCAGGGGAGGGAAAGGGCAAACTTGGCCCCAGAGATAGCACCCCCTACCAAAAGGCAAACAGGCTTCCAGCTTCTAACCAAAGACTTCCTGAGATTCTAAATGGTTGACATCCACCGGGAGGGTCGCAGCCAGAAATCAGCTTCCCAAAAGGGACACAAGGCACACCCAACCAGCACTCCCAGAAACTGAGGCTGGGACCGCGGAGGGGATAAGGCGCACTGCACCCGGGGAGAATGCACTTGTCAAGCTCCTGGTTGCCTGAGCTGCTCCGACTGGGGAAGGCACAAAACGCAGGCCCAACCGAGTCTGCATCTTTCTGGGGTACCTGAAAACTGGAACCAGAGAGGCTTAGGCCTGGGAAGTGCACACAACTCAGGGCTCGCTTCCTGTAGAGCAGCCTGGAGCATGAGAAGTGTAGACGGGGAAAGCACATGCTCCGTGAGTGGGGGCAAACCCAGTGTGGCTGGAACACTGCGAGTGCTCCCCACACAGGCCAGTGATATTTGTCTGCAGTGCCCCTCCCTCCCCACAGCACGACTGAACAAGTGAACCTAAACAAGAGACCACCTCCAACCACTTGTGTCAGGGCGGAAATCAGACACTGAGGAGACCTGCAAACAGAAGTTAAATAAACAAAGGGAACCGCTTTAGAAGTGACAGGTGCAACAGATTAAAATCCCTGTAGTTAAAAACCGACTACACTGGAAGGGGCCTATAGATATCAAGACGTGTAAGCTGGAACAAGGAGCTATCTGAAACTGAACCGAACCCACACTGCCCGCAACAGCTCCAGAGAAATTTCTAGATATATTTTTACTAATAGTATTATTTTTTTAATAAAAAAAATGTTTTTTCTGTTTTTCTAAAGCCTTCTATTACTCCTTAATTTTCATTTTTATAACCCACTATAACCTGCCCCCCCAAAAAGGACCCTATTTTTAAAGCAAACTTCATAAATATTTCTTAAATTTTTTGTGTTTTTGTTGTTTTTAAATATTGTATTTTTAAGAGTCTAACCTCTACTCTAGATTTCTAATCTTTGCATTTGAGTATTTGATATCAATTTTGGACATTTAAGAATCCAACCTTCAGTACCCATTTTTACTCAGGAGTGTGATTACTGGTTTGATCACTCTCTACCCCTTTTGACACTCCTTTTTCTCCCCCAGATCACCTCTATTTCCTCCCTCTCCTTCTCTTCTCAATCCAATGCTGTGAATCTCTGTTGGTGTTCTGGGCTGTGGAGAACAATTAGGGAATAGAGTACTGCCTAGATCTGTCTCTCTTCTCTTGAACCCCCCTTTTTCTCCTCCTGCTCACCTCTATCTCCTTCCTCCCTCTCCTCTTCTTCATGTAACTCTGTGAACCTCTCTGGGTGTCCCTCACTGTGGACAATCCTTTCACCATTAACCTAGAAGTTTAATATCAGTGCTATATGGATGGAGAAGTCTTGAGGCTACTGGAAGAATAAGATTGAAATCCAGAGGCAAGAGGCTTAACCCCAAAACCTGACAACACCAGAGAACTCCTGACTAGAGGGAACATCAAGTAATAAGAGATCATCCAAAAGTCTCCATACCTACACTGAAACCAACCACCACCCAAGAGCCAATAAGTTCCAGAGCAAGACATACCATGCAAATTCTCCAGCAATGCAGGAACATAGCCCTGAGTGTCAATATACAGGCTGCCCAAAGTCATACCAAACCCATAGACCCATCTCCATACTCACTACTGGACATTCCATTGCACTCCAGAGAGAAGAAATTCAGCTCCACCACCAGAATACTGAAGCAAGCTTCCCTAACTAGCAAACCTCGACAAGCCAAACATCCAGCCCCACCCACTGGGAGAAACCTCCACAATAAAAAGGAACCACAGACCACCAGAATACAGAAAGGCCACCCCAAACACAGCAATCTAAATAAGATGAAAAGGCAGAGAAATACCCAACAGGTAAAGAAACATGAAAAATGTCCACCGAGCCAAACAAAAGAGGAGGAGATAGGGAATCTACCTAAAAAAAATGATAATAATGATAATAATGATAATAATAATGATAATAATGATAATAAAATGATAATAAAAATGATAATAAAATGATAATAAAATGATAATAAAAATGATCCAAAATCTTGAAAACAAAATAGAGATACAGATAAATAACCTGCAGACAAGGATTGAGAAGATGCAAGAAATGTTTAACAAGGACCTAGAAGAAATAAAATAGAGACAATTAAAAATGAATAATGCAATAAATGAGATAAAAAACACTCTGGAGGGAACCAACAGAAGAATAACGGAGACAGATGATAGGATAAGTGAGGTAGAAGATAAAATGGTGGAAATAAATGAAGTAGAGAGGAAAATAGAAAAAAGAATCAAAAGAAATGAGGACAACCTCAGGGACCTATGGGACAATGTGAAACGCCCCAACATTCGAATCATAGGAGTCCCAGAAGAAGACAAGAAGAAAGGCCATGAAAAGATACTCGAGGAGATAATAGCTGAAAATTTCCCCAAAATGGGGAAAGAAATAGGGACACAAGTCCAAGACACCCAAGGAGTCCCAAACAGGATAAACCCAAGGCAAAACACCCCAAGACACATGTTAGTCAAATTAACAAATATCAAACTCAAAGAACAAATATTAAAAGCAGCAAGGGAGAAACAACAAATAACACACAAGGGAATTCCCATAAGGATAATAGCTGATCTATCAATACAAATTCTTTAGGCCAGAAGGGAATGGCAGGACATACTTAAAGTAATGAAAGAGAATAACCTACAACCCAGATTACTGTACCCAGAAAGGATCTCATTCACACACGAAGGACAATTCAAAAGCTTTACAGACAAGCAAAATCTGAGAGAATTCAGCACCACCAAACCAGCTCTTCAACAAATGCTAAAGGATCTTCTCTAGAAAGGAAACACAGAAAGGTTGTATGAAGGTGAACTCAAAAAAACAAAGCAAATGGCAACGGAACCATTTTTATCAATAATTACCTTAAATGTAAATGGGTTGAATGCCCCAACCAAAAGACAAAGACTGGCTGAATGGATGCAAATACAAGACCCCTATATATGCTGTCTACAAGAGACCCACCTTAAAGAAAGGGACATATACAGACTGAAAGTGAAGGGCTGGAAAAAAGTACTTCACGCAAACAGAGACCTAAAGAAAGCAGAAGTACATAAAAATCAGATAAAATAGACTCAAAATAAAGGCTGTGAAAAGAGACAAGAAGGACACTACATAATGATCAAAGGATCAATCCAAGAAGAAGATATAACAATTATAAATATATATACACCCAACATAGGAGCACTGCAATATGTAAGACAATGCTAATAAGAATGAAGGGGGAAATTAACAATAACACAATAGTGGGAGACTTTAATACCCACTCAATCAACTAAACAGAAAATTAAAAAGGAAACACAAACTTTAAATGACCCACTGGTCCAGCTAGACCTAATTGATATCTATAGGACATTTCACCCCCAAACAATCAATTTCACCTTTTTCTCAAGAGCAAACGGAACCTTCTCCAGAATAGATCACATCCTAGGTCATAAATCTGGTCTTGGAAAATTCAAAAAATTGAAATCATTCCAGTCATCTTTTCTGACCACAGTGCAGTAAGATTGAATCTCAATTACAGGAAAAAAAAAAAAAAAGATTAAAAATTCAAATATATGGAGGCTGAATAACATGCTTTTGAATAACCAACAAATCATAGAAGAAATCAAAATATGAATAGAAACAAAGGAAAATGAAAACACAACAACCCCAAACCTATGGGACACTGTAAAAGCAGTGGTAAGGGGAAGGTTCATAGCATTACAGGCTTACCTCAAGAAACAAGAAAAAAGTCAAATAAATAACCTAACTCTACACCTAAAGCAACTAGAGAAGGAAGAAATGAAGAACCCCAGGGTTAGCAGAAGGAAAGAAATCTTTAAAAATTAGGGAAGAAATAAATGCAAAAGAAACTAAAGAGACCATAGCAAAAATCAACAAAGTTAAAAGCTGGTTTTTTGAAAAGATAAACAAAACTGACAAACCGTTAGCAAGACTCATTAAGAAACAAAGGGAGAAGAACCAAATCAACAAAATTAGAAATGAAAATGGAGAGATCACAACAGACAACACTGAAATACAAGGGATCATAAGAGACTACTACCAGCAGCTCTATGCCAATAAAATGGACAACTTGGATGAAATGGACAAATTCTTAGAAAAGTATAACTTTCCAAAACTGAACCAGGAAGAAACAGATCTTAACAGACCCATCACAAGCACGGAAATCGAAACTGTAATCAGAAATCTTCCAGCAAACAAAAGCCCAGGACCAGATGGCTTCACAGCTGAATTCTACCAAAAATTTAGAGAAGAGCTAACACCTATCTTACTCAAACTCTTCCAGAAAATTGCAGAAGGAAAACTTCCAAACTCATTCTATGAGGCCACCATCACCCTAATTCCAAAACCAGACAAAGATGCCACAAAAAAAGAAAACTACAGGCCAATATCACTGATGAACATAGATGCAAAAATCCTTAACAAAATTCTAGCAACCAGAATCCAACAACATATTAAAAAAATCATACATCATGACCAAGTGGGCTTTATCCCAGGGATGCAAGGATTCTTCAGTATCCACGAATCTATCAATGTGAATCACCACATTAACATATTGAAAGATAAAAACCATATGTTATCTCAATAGATGCAGAGAAAGCCTTTGACAAAATTCAACATCTATTTATGATAAAAACCCTCCAGAAAGCAGGAATAGAAGGAATATATCTCAACATAATAAAGGCTATATATGACAAACCCACAGCAAACATTACCCTCAATGGTGAAAAATTGAAATCATATCACTTAAAGTCAGGAACAAGACAAGGGTGCCCACTCTCACCACTACTATTCAACATAGTTTTGGAAGTATTGGCCACAGCAATCAGAGCAGAAAAAGAAATAAAAGGAATCCAGATAGGAAAAGAAGAAATAAAACTCTCACTGTTTGCAGATAACCTGATCCTCTACATATAAAACCCTAAAGATTCTTCCAGAAAATTAGAGCTAATCAATGAATATAGTAAAGTTGTAGGATATAAAATTAACACACAGAAATCTCTTGCATTCTTATACACTAACAATGAGAAAACAGAAAGAGAAATTAAGGAAACAATACCATTCACCATTGCAACAAAAAGAAGAAAATACTTAGGAGTATATCTACCTAAAGAAACAAAAGACTTATACATAGTAAACTATAAAACAATGATGAAAGAAATCAAGGAGGACACAAACAGATGGAGAAACATACCGTGTTCATGGATTGGAAGAATCAATATTGTAAAATGAGTATACCATTCAAAGCAATCTATAGCTTCAATGCAATCCCTATCAAGCTACCAACAGTATTTTTCACAGAACTAGAAAAAATAATTTCACAATTGGTATGGAAATACAAAAAAACCTCGAATAGCCAAAGTAATCTTGAGAAAGAAGAATAGAACTGGAGGAATCAACCTGCCTGACTTCAGGCTTTACTACAAAGCCACAGTCATTAAGACAGTATGGTACTCGCACAAAGACAGAAATATAGATCAAGAACAAAATAGAAAACCCAGAGATAGATCCACATGCCTATGGACACCTTATCTTTGACAAAGGAGGCAAGGATATGCAATGGAAAAAAGACAACCTCTTTAACAAGCGGTGCTGGGAAAACTGGTCAACCACTTGTAAAAGAATGAAACTAGAACACTTTCTAACACCATACACAAAAATAAACTCAAAATGGATTAAAGATCTAAATGCAAGACCAGAAACTATAAAACTCCTAGAGGAGAATATAGGCAAAACACTCTCCAACATAAATCACAGCAAGATCCTCCATGACCCACCTCCCAGAATATTGGAAATAAAAGCAAAAATAAACAAATGGGACCTAATGAAACTTAAAAGCTTTTGCACAACAAAGGAAATTATAAGTAAGGTGAAAAGACAGCCTTCAGAATGGGGGAAAATAATAGCAAACGAAGGAACAGAAAGGATTAATCTCAAAAATATACAAGCAAGTCCTGAAGCTCAATTCCAGAAAAATAAATGACCCAGTCAAAACATGGGCCAAAGAACTAAACAGGCATTTATCTAAAGTAGACATACAGATGGCTAACAAACACATGAAAAGGTGCTCAACATCACTCATTATCAGAGAAATTCAAATCAACACCACAATGAGGTACAATTACACGCCATTCATGATGTCTGCTATCCTAAACTCTTGAATCAATAAATGCTGGAGAGTGTGTGGAAAAGGAACCCTCTTACACTTTTGGTTGGAATGCAAACTAGTACAGCCGCTATGGAGAACAGTGTGGACATTCCTTAAAAAACTGGAAATAGAACTGCCATATGACCCAGCAATCCCATTCCTGGGCATACACACCGAGGAAACTAGATCTGAAAGAGACACGTACCCCAATGTTCATCGCAGCACTGTTTACAATAGCCAGGACATGGAAGCAACCTAGATGCCCATCAGCAGACGAATGGATAAGGAAGCTGTGGTACATATACACCATGGAATATTACTCAGCCATTAAAAAGAATTCATTTGAATCGGTTCTAATGAGATGGATGACACTGGAGCCCATTATACAGAGTGAAGCCAGAAAGATAAAGACCAATACAGTATACTAATGCATATATATGGAATTTTTAAAGATGGTAATGATAACCCTATATGCAAAACAGAAAAAGAGACACAGATGTACAGAACAGATTTTGGGACTCTGTGGGAGAAGGCGAGGGTGGGATGTTCTGAGAGAATAGTATTGAAACAAGTATGCTATCAAGGGTGAAACAGACCTCCAGCCCAGGTTTGATGGGTGAGACAAGTGCTCAGGGCTGGTACACTGGGAAGACCCAGAGGGATAGGATGGGGAGGGGAGGGAGGAAGGAGGGGGGATCAGGATGGGGAACACATGTAAATCCATGGCTGATTCATGTCAATGTATGGCAAAAACCACTACAATATTGAGAGTAATTAGCCTCCAAGTAAAAAAATAAGTGGAAAAAAAAAAAAAAAAGACTAAATCCAGCCCAGCAGATAACCTGGGAAGCAGAGGTAAAATCAAAATCAAGGGCTCCACAGGAGCTGAGCCAATGCATTTTCCTTAGGTACCCATTGAAGACCCATTAATGCTCTCAGAGCTCTGAAGTTAGGTCACGTCCTTCAGATTTCATAAACCTAAATTCCAAAGCAATTCAAACAGGATATCTCTAATACATACTTGTAGGTAATACTATAGCCACCCTCATTGTGGATTGAATATCATATATACATATATATGTATATATAAACAGTGTATGGATTTACAATTATATGTATACACATTTGTGAAGCTTTTATTGCCAGCTATCTCAAGTCCTTTATAGAAGTTGGCAGAAGGTGAAAATAGTATCTAAGCAAAAAGTCATTTGAGAGAGCAGTTCTCTTGGGTTCCCTTACCCTACTGCTCTCCACCCGGCCGCCCATTCCCAATTAAATCTATTGCTTTGTCAGCACATGTGTCCTCGAACAATTTGTTTCCAAGGGATAGACAAAAGCCCACTTTCCGGCCCTGGAAAGGGTCCCCTTTCCAGGCAACAATGACAACTCTGGTAGGGACTCCTCTTCTCTGCAACTGATATCCTGACCACTCGGTGTACTCAGGGACCAGCTTGCCCACTGTTGGACCAGACCCAGTGGCTGCAAGGTCTTCTCCCGACATGGACAACTGGTCACAGTGCCCCATCCAGGTAAAGAACAAGAGACTTTATTGACCTCTCTCTCCTTCCTTCTCTCTTTTCTCTCCTGAACCCTTCCTATCCTACCCCTTTTTTTCAAGTCCCCGGGTCCTGGATGCAGGAATCTAGTTGAAGGGCCTCAGCTTGGGATGAGGATCGAAGGCTGATCACCTCCTCTTGGCAGAGAACTCGAATTCTGGTTCTGCTCTGGTCTGGTTTCTGGTTTGAACTCTGGTTCTGTTTTGGCCTGTTCTGGTTTCTCAGTCCTCCCTTCTCTGGAGACCAAGGGTAAAGTCCCATAATGCCTGTGTATCTGCAGGTGGCAGGAGACGTCTGTAAGGCCACCCCTTTCGCCCCCCTCTCCTGACTACTTCTCCCTCCTCTTTCAACCTGGCTTCCTTTCCTCCTTTTGAAATCTCTGAAGAACTGAGATATTTTCATTTACTCTGTTAGCACTTGGATCTGAAGTTCTGTGAATCTATAGGAAGGTTTTTGAGAGACTGTAATCTTGTATTTAAGGGAGGGTCTGATTAGGACTGACAGGTCTATATCCGTGTTTTATACTCTATGTTCTGTGTTGTGATTTGTCATGGCCATTTTGCTTTGCGTGGCCACCATTTGGTTTAGACCTGCAGCCACTGTGTTAGAACTTGATTTTCATTCCCTGTGTCTTGACATCAGGGCTCTCAGAAACACTTATCTAGACCATCTTCAACTTCTGAAACTGAGGAAAAGTGGGAATAAGCTTTTAAAAATTTTATTTATTCAAACTGTAATTTATAAGTTAGTGAATTTTATATTGTAATAACTAATTCATGGCAAAGTTTAGAAAATGAAGCTAGACCTTGTGTTGTGTCTAAATATGTATATGTCTTGGTATGTCTGTCTCTGGATAATATTTTTGAGATTAATTTCATCCATATCATCATCTGTCATCCCCTTTTCCTCCTGCCTTCAATCTTTCCCAGGATCAAGGTCTTTCCAGTGAGTCAGCTCTTTGCATCAGGTGGCCAAAGTACTGGAGTTTCAGCTGCAGCATCAGTCCTTCCAATGAATAGTCAGGACTGATTTCCTTTAGGATGCATTGGTTGGATCTCTTTGCAGTCCAAGGGACTCTCAAGAGTATTCTCCCAACACCACAGTTCAAAAGCACCAATTCTTCAGTGCTCAGCTTTCTTTATGCTCCAACTCTCACATCCATACATGTTACTGGAAAAACCACAGCTTTGACTAGATACACCTTTATTGGAAAAGTAATGTCTCTGCTTTTTAATATGCTGTCTGGGTTGGTCATAATTTTTCTTCCAAGGAGCAAGGGTTTTTTAATTTCATGGCTGCAGTCACCATATGCAGTGATTTTGGAACCCAAGAAAATAAAGTGTATCACTGTTTCCATTGTTCCCCCATCTATTTGCCATGAAGTGATGGGACCAGATGCCATGATCTTCGTTTTTTGAATGTTGAGTTGTAAGCCAGCTTTTTCACTCTCCTCTTTCAGTTTCATCAAGGGCTCTTCTGTTCCTCTTAGCTTTCTGTCATAAGGGTGGTGTCATCTGCATATCTGAGGTTATTGATATTTCTCCCAGCAATCTTGATTCCTGAATGTGGAATTTCATCCACAAGGCATTTCATCCAGCCAGGCATTTCATATGATGTACTCTACATATATGTTAAATAAGCAGGGTGACAATATACAGTCTTGACATACTCTTTTCCCAATTTTTAACTTTTAGTTTAATTAATTTTTATTTTAATTTAAATTTATTTTAATTTAATTAATTAAATTTTCCCAATTTAGTCCATTGTTCCATGTCTGATTCTAGCTCTAATGAAAAATATTACTAATATAGATATTCTAGAAATTATATGGAGTTCCTAACATTCTGATATGTCCTGGTATTCTAAT
>CM035254.1:15244865-15289185 GCA_020226045.1 Muntiacus reevesi | reverse complement strand
GAACTGAACTGAGATAATATCAATGTAGGTATATTCTGCTTATTCAGACTACATTATTATATTACTATTAAATTATATTGCATTATATATTATCCCTGGAGAAGGAAATGGTAACCCACTCCAGTATTCTTGCCTGGAGAATCCCATGGACAGAGGAGCCTGGTAGGCTACAGTCCACGGGGTCGCAAAGAGTCGGACACAACTGAGCAACTTCACTTTCACTTTATTATATATTATATTATTTTATATTATACTATTACATATTAATATATATTTAGATTAATATATCACAATCATTATTATATATTATAATATGATATATATTAATGTAGTTAATATATATTATATTATTCTGCTTAATTGAAGATTCTACTTATTCAGGTATGGTGCCAGGAGGAGCCAGCAAATGCCATCACCTTTCCCCCTTCAAGATCAACCTTCAGCTTACTGCTGGAGCCTCCACTGGCTAAGCCTGAAGGGTCTACAACACAGGCAAAGAAAAGACCAGAGAAGGCATTTGTTTTGATTTTGAACAGAAACATTGAACAGATGGTGGATATTACAAAGTACATATCACCTATTTTTTAAACCAGTGTTTCTCTTACCGGAGTGTTGAAAACAACTTCCCGAAGCAGCTTTGCACCAGCAGAAGAATAATGAGAACTGCCATCCCGGCAAGACATGATATTCCTATTTCCATCCAGAGCAGGGCGGTCACTGCGATAGCCTGCAGTGGCCCCACCCACAGATAGTGCAAGAACATCGTTACCTTAAAAGAGAAAGACAAAGCCTTCTTAGGACTGCATACAATAAAATCAGTAAGGAGACAGTGTGGAAACAATCTGCTCTGAAGGAACAGACAGGAATCTAAACAGAAGTGATCTCAATGGGTTTTAAACCTGCTGAAGCAGCAATCCAAGAGTACACCCCAGATGACACTGTTCCAGGGCAGCACAAGGGTTGGCTTCAGGTATGTCCAGGGAGAACACAGCCAGCATCACTGAAAGAAAATGTTGATTTTCTCCACAACACAGATGAACTTAGGGCTTCCCCAAACTCTCTCTGTCCCAAAATTCAGTCCCCATCTCCCCAGAAGAGCCTATATTATGATACCTACCACACTCTCCAACAACTACTTGTGTATTTACATTCCAGATAGGCTATGGCCTTTCCAGGACAGAAATTAAGGCTTATTAATCCTTCAAATTAAGTAGAGGCCTTGTATCATATTTGATTAATTAATAATTGAAAAAGACGTGAAAGTGTTAGTCGCTTAGTCATGTCTGACTCTTTGTGACCTCATAGATTATAGCCCACCAGGGTTCTCTGTCCATGGGATTTCCCAGGCAAGAATAATGGAAATGGCTGCCATTTCCTTCTCAGGGAATCTTCCTGACCCAGGAATTGAAACCAGGCCTCCTGCATTGCAGGTGGACTCTTCACCATCTGAGCCACAAGAGAAGCCCCCAAACTTAAAGGCTGGGCTCATCCAGGAAAGAGAAGTGGTCTATACAGATCTGGTCAACAGCTCCAAGAGCATGGGTAATGTGATTTGTTCATAAGGCAAGTGTGAAATGGGTATGATGGGACAGCAGAGAGTAGGCTGTGTCTGGCTGAAGACCACCCACTTGGCACCATTCCTTGAAGGCTCCGTATGCAGCAGGCACTGAACGCGGTGCAGAGAAAGAAAAATCCCTGCCCATCAGACCATGAAAGACAGTTCAGCCAGCAAACTGACACCACATGCAAAGGGCCACTCCAGGAGGACCCCTAGAAACACTAACCAAGCTAAGCAAGAACCCTACTGTTTGCCTATTGCTGAAGTATGTTGCAGACAATGTCAGAAAAACAAAATTCTCATCTATAGTACAACACATATTGTTATATCTAAGCTGCACACAGAGGAAATGAGTGTTGGATAAAGAGAATTCTTGTCTTGCGTCCTCAACAGAACCCTGGCTGAGAGTAAACCCTGGCACCTAGCATCCCAATAAGCTAAACCCAGTGAGAAGGATGGGAAATGGAAGAGGATCCCTCAAGGGCAGCTTACCTGATCCAACCTGTTCACATCGTTGGACAGCAAGTTGACTATCTGGCCTGTGGTGGTCTTCCCCATGGCTGAGCTACTCAGGCGAAGGGCCTGAAATGAAAGAAGGAGACAGAGAATCAGATTCCTACAGTGATACCAAGTCAGTCTGAGAGCATAGCAAAATGGAGTGCATTTTCCTGGGGTCTTGTGTGATGTCAGGATGAGCAGGATGATGCCTGAAAGCAGGGCTATAGGGACCCATGTTCATCCTTAGACAATTCAATGTCGCAGCAGCCCTTCCTACAAGCACAGCAAAGGGAGGAGTAGGAGGTAGAATCAAAAGTTTTCGCCCTGCTTCTCAATGAACTTAGACCTGACGAAGGATAAAGGGATATAGGTTTAGATTTAGAAGTTAAATAAAGTGATTTTGAGCCAAACCTAGACAGCATATTAAAAATCAGAGACATCACTTTGCCAACAAAGGTCCATATAGTCAAAGCTATGGTCTTTCCAGTAGTCATATACAGATGTGAGAATTGTACCATAAAGAAAGTTGAGTGTCAAAGAATTGATGCTTTTGAAATGTGGTGCAGACTCTTCATAGCCCCTTGAACAGGTAGGAGATCCAACCACTCATCCTAAAGAAAATCAACCCTGAATATTCACTGTAAGGACAGATACTGAAGGTGAAGTTCCAATACTTTGGCCGCCTGATGCCAAGAATTGACTCACTGGAAAGGACCCTGATGCTGGGGAAGGCTGAGGGCAGGAGGAGGAAAGGGCAACAGGGGATGAGATGCTTGGATGGCATCCCTGAATCAATGGACCAACTCTGAGAGATCTTGAAGAACAGGGAAGGCTGGTGGGCTGCAGCCCATGGTATCGAAAGAGTTGGACAGGATTAGCAAATGAACAACAGCAGCAAGATGACAGTGGAGAGGCCACCTCAAGGAAAGAAATTAGGGGACTATGACTATAAATCTGGTCAGTCATTAATTCCAGGTGTGAAATCATTTAAACACTTTGGTTCTAGTTTCCTCATTCTGAAACTAGCCAGTATGATATTCAAGATACTAATCCTGTGAGGAACTTGTGTTCTTAATGCCAGTCTGCTGACTTTACAAAAAAACAAAAACAAAAAACATGGCATGTGCTGCACAATCCCTTTATTTTATAAAAGCTTTGAAAAATTCCCTAGAGATCTGAGGAACCTGAACAAACCACCTTGAGTTGTTTCAGCAGACCACCAACTGGAGCCACAGATCCAAACAAAATAGTATGGTTCATAAAAACATTCCATTTTTCCAAAGTTAAACAGAAAAGTCAATGATAAGGTAAGAATATAAAATGATGTAGCCATAATAGAAGAGAGAATGTGCTGTGTGCTCAGTAGTGTCCAACTCTTTGTGATCCCACGGAATGCAGCCCACCAGGCTCCTCTGTCCATGGAATTCGCCAGGCAAGAATACTGGAGTCAGTTGCTGTCTCCTTTTCCAGGAAGAGAGTATGGCAATTCCTCAAAAGACTTAATGTGAAATTAGCATATAGTATAACAATTTCACTTCCAGGAATGTGGTCAAATTAAAACACGAACTTGAACTAATTATTTGTAAACCCCTGTTCATAGAAGCATTATTTATAATAGTCAAAAGGTAGAAACAACTCAAATGTCCACTAACAGATGAATGGATACACACAATGTTGTATATACATGAAAGGAATATGATTCAACCTTAAAAAGGATTTAAATCTGACATCTTCTCCAAGATGGATGACTCTTGAAGACATTGTACTATATGACATAAAATGATAAACACCATATGATTTCACTTATATGAGGGACCTAGAGAAGTCAGATTCATAGAAAGAAATATTAGAATGGTGATCACTAAGGGGGAGGACTGGTGAGTTAGTGTTTAATGGATGCAGAGTTCAGTTTGGGAAGAAGATAAAATTCTGGAGATGCACAGTGGTGATGGCTACACAAGAATGTGAATATACTTAATGTCGCTAAATGGTGCTCTTAAAAACAGCTAAAAGGGAGGGAGGAGCTAAGATGGTGGAGGAATAGGACGGGGAGACCACTTTCTCCCCTACAAATTCATCAAAAGAACATTTGAACGCTGAGCAAACTCCACAATACAACTTCTGATTGCTAGCAGAGGACATCAGACGCCCAGAAAAGCAGCCCATTGTTTTCGAAAGGAGGTAGGACAAAATATAAAAGATAAAAAGAGAGACAAAAGAGCTGGGATGGAGACCCATCCCAGGAAGGGAGTCATAATAGAGGAAGTTTCCAAACACCAGGAAACCCTCTCACTGGTGGGTCTGGGGGAAGTTTTAGAATCTCGGAGGGCAACCTAACTGGGAGGAAAAATAAGTAAAACCCACAGATTACATGCCTAAAAGCAACTCCCAACAGAAACGCTCCCAACAGACGCTCGCATCCACCACCAGCAAGTGGCGCTGAACAGAGAGGAGCGGGCAGCATTGTATAGGGTAAGGACCGGGCCTGAATGCCCTGAGGGCAATCGGAGGGAGCTAACGTGAGATAGCAACTTAAACTGTGGGCTAGCAAGAGAGAAAGAGAATTAAGCAGCGAAAACACACTGCCTGCCCATTAGCAGAACAAATTCCAGAGAAGCAGAACAATTCCAGAGAAGAGCTAGCTGGCTGCAGACCAGCCCATCCCCCGCCAGAGGCAGGAGGCAGGGGGGAGGGGAAAGGGGAAAACTCGGCCCCAGAGATGCCATCCCCTACCAAACTGCAAACAGGCTTCCAGTCTCTCTCTCTCTCTCTCTCTTTTTTTTTTTTTCATTTATTTTTATTAGTTGGAGGCTAATTACTTTACAATATTGAAGTGGGCTTCCAGTCTCTAACCAAAGACTTCCTGAGATTCTGGATGGTTGACATCCACCAGGAGGGTTGCGGCTAGAGACCAGCTCCCCAGGGGAAACACAAGGCGCACCAGACCAGCACGCGCGGAAACTGAGGCTGGAAGTGCAGGGGGGACAAGGTGCACCGTACCCAGGGAGAGTGCACTCATCAAGCTCCTGGTTGCCTGAGCTGCTCCGGCGGGGAAGGCACAAAACGCAGGCCCAACCTAGTCTGCGCTTTTGTCTAGTACGCGAAAAATGGAACCACACGCAACTCAGGCCCGCTCCCTATACAGCAGCCTGGGGCCTGAGCAGTGTAGACAGGGAAAGCACACACGCCGTGAGCGGGGGCAAACCCAGTGTGGCCAGAACACTGCGAGTGCTCCCCACACAGGCCAGTGATATTTGTCTGCAGTACCCCTCCCTCCCCTCAGCACGAACTGAACAGGCGAACCTAAACAAGAGACCACCTCCACCCACTTGTGTCAGGGCAGAAATTAGACATTGTAGACACCTGCAAACAGAAGCCAAATAAGCAAAGGGAACCACTTCAGAAGTGACAGGTGCAACAGGTTAAAATCCCTCTAGTTAACACATATCTATAGGCCCCTACAGTGGAAGGGGCCTATAGATATCAAAAAGTGTAAGCTGAAACAAGGAGCTATCTGAAATTGAACCAAACCCACACTGCCCACCACCGCTCCAGAGAAATTCCTAGATATAATTTTACTATTTTTTTTTCTTTTTTTTATTTTTTCTTTTATTTTCTTTTAAAATTCCCTATTACGCCTTAATTTTCATTTTCATATACTTTTACTACTTTTTTAATTAACAAATTTTTTTTATTTTTTTCTTTTATTTTCTTTTGAAGTCCTCTATAACTCCTCTATTACTCCTTAATTTTCATTTTCATTTCACTATAACCTTGGGGGAAAAAAAGACCCTATTTTTAAAGTGAACATCATATATATTTCTTAAATTTTTTGTTTTTGTTTTTAATATTGTATTTTTAAGATTCTAACCTCTACTCTAGATTTTTAATCTTTGTTTTTCATATTTTATATCAATTTTGGACATTTAAGAATCCAATATTCAGTACGCATTTTTACAGGAGTGTGATGATTACTCTCTCCCCCTTTTGACTCTCATTTTTCTCCCCGAGATCACCTCTATTTCCTCTCTCCCCCTTCTCTTCGAACTCCAATTCTGTGAATCTCTGTGGGTGTTCTGAGATATGGAGAACACTTAGGGAACAGAGTACTGTGTAGATCTGTCTCTCTCCTCTTGAGTCCCCCTTTTTCTCCTCCTGCTCATCTCTATCTCTTTCCTCCCTCTCCTCTTCTTCATGTAATTCTGTGAACCTCTCTGGATGTCCCTCTCTGTAGAGAATCTTTTCACCATTAAGCTAGAAGATTTATTATCAGTGCTGTATAGTTGGAGAAGTCTTGAGACTACTGGAAGAATACAACTGAAATCCAGAGGCAGGAGACTTAAGCCCAAAACCTGAGAACACCAGAAAACTCCTGGCTACAGGGAACATTAAGTAATAAGACACCATCCAAAAGCCTCCATACCGACACTGAAACTAACCACCACCCAAGAGCCAGAAAGTCCCAAAGAAAAACATACTACCCAAATTCTCCAGCAATGCAGGAACATAGCCCTGAGCATCAATATACAGGCAGCCCAAAGTCACACCAAACACAGACTCATTTCAAAACTCACTACTGGATGCTCCATTGCACTCCAGAGAGAAGAAATCCAGTTCCATGCACCAGAACACCAACGCAAGCTTTCCTAACCAGGAAACCTCGACAAGCCAATTGTCCAACCCCACCCACTGGGAGAAACCTCCACAATAAAAAGGAACCACAGATCACCAGAATACAGAAAGCTCACTCCAAACACAGCAATGTAAACAAGATAAAAAGGCAGAGAAATAACCAACAGGTAAAGAAACATGAAAAATGCCCACCAAGACAAACAAAAGAGGAGGACAGAGGGAATCTACCTGAAAAAGAATTTAGAATAACAATAATAAAAATGATCCAAAATCTTGAAAACAAATTGGAGTTACAGATAAATAGCCTGGAGACAAGGATTGAGAAGATTCAAGAAATGTTTAACAAGGACCTAGAAGAAATAAAAAAGAGTCAATTAAAAATGAATAATGCAATAAATGAGATCAAAAACACTCTGGAGGGAACCAAGAGTAGAATAACGGAGGCAGAAGATAGGATAAGTGAGGTAGAAGATAAAGTGGTGGAAATTAATGAATCAGAGAGGAAAAGAAAAAAGCATCAAAAGAAATGAGGACAACCTCAGGGACCTCTGGGACAATGTGAAACACCCCAACATTCGAATCATAGGAGTCCCAGAAGAAGAAGACAAAAAGAAAGGCCATGAGAAAATACTCGAGGAGATAATAGCTGAAAACTTCCCTAAAATGGGGAAGGAAATAGCCACCCAAGTCCAAGAAACCCAGAGAGTCCCAAACAGGATAAACCCAAGGCGAAACACCCCAAGACACATATTAATCAAATTAACAAAGATCAAACACAAAGAACAAATACTAAAAGCAGCAAGGGAGAAACAACAAATAACACACAAAGGGATTCCCATAAGGATAACAGCTGATCTATCAATAGAAACCCTCCAGGCCAGAAGGGAATGGCAGGACTTAATGAAAGTAATGAAAGAGAATAATCTACAACCTAGATTACTGTACCCAGCAAGGATCTCATTCAGATATGAAGGAGAATTCAAAAGCTTTACAGACAAGCAAAAGCTGAGAGAATTCAGCACCACCAAACCAGCTCTTCAACAAATGCTAAAGGATCTTCTCTAGACAGGAAATGCAGAAAGGTTGTATAAACATGAACCCAAAACAACAAAGTAAATGGCAA
Organism: Muntiacus reevesi; assembly: GCA_020226045.1. NCBI lineage: Eukaryota > Metazoa > Chordata > Mammalia > Artiodactyla > Cervidae > Muntiacus > Muntiacus reevesi. The sequence continues at coordinate 15,281,374 of CM035254.1, read as the reverse complement.
TGGGACCACACCTATCAATAATTACCTTAAATGTAAATGGGTTGAATGCCCCAACCAAAAGACAAAGATTGGCTGAATGGATACAAAAACAAGACCCCTATATATGCTGTCTACAAGAGACCCACCTCAAAACCAGAGACACATACAGACTAAAAGTGAAGGGCTGGAAAAAAATATTTCATGCAAATGGAGACCAAAAGAAAGCAGGAGTCACAATACTCATATCAGATAAAATAGACTTTCAAATAAAGGATGTGAAAAGAGACAAAGAAGGACACTACATAATGATCAAAGGATCAATCCAAGAAGAAGATATAACAATTATAAATATATATACCCAACATAGGAGCACACCGCATATATATACGGCAAAGCTAATGAGTATGAAAGAGGAAATTAATAGTAACACAATAATATTGTGAGACTTTAATAACCACTCACAACTATGGATAGATCAACTAAACAGAAAATCAAAAAGGAAACACAAACCTTAAATGATACAATGGACCAGCTAGACCTAATTGATATCTATAGGACATTTCACCCCCAAACAATCAATTTCACCTTTTTCTCAAGTCCACACGGAACATTCTCCAGAATAGATCACATCCTGGGCCATAAATCTGGTCTTGGAAAATTCAGAAAAATTGAAATCATCCCAGTGCAGTAAGATTAGATCTCAATTACAGGAAAAAAATTGTTAAAAATTCAAACATATGGAGGCTAAATAACACGCTTCTGAATAACCAAAAAATCATAGAAGAAATCAAAAAAGAAATCAAAATATGTATAGAAATGAATGAAAATGAAAACACAACAACCCAAAACCTATGGGACACTGTAAAAGCAGTGCTAAGGGGAAGGTTCATAGCATTACAGGCTTACATCAAGAAACAAGAAAAAAGCCAAATAAATAACCTAAGACTACACCTAAAGCAATTAGAGAAGGAAGAAATGAAGAACCCCAGAGTTAGCAGAAGAAAGAAATCTTAAAAATTAGGGCAGAAATAAATGCAAAAGAAACTAAAGAGACCATAGCAAAAATCAACAAAGCTAAAAGCTGGTTTTTTGAAAAAATAAACAAAATTGACAAACCATTAGCAAGACTCATTAAGAAACAAAGAGAGAAGAACCAAATTAACAAAATAAGAAATGAAAAGGGTGAGATCACAACAGACAACACTGAAATACAAAGGATCATAAGAGACTACTACCAGCAGCTCTATGCCAATAAAATTGACAACTTGGATGAAATGGACAAATTTTAGAAAAGTATAACTTTCCAAAACTGAACCAGGAAGAAATAGAAGATCTTAACAGACCCATCACAAGCAAGGAAATCGAAACTGTAATCAAAAATCTTCCAGGAAACAAAGGCCAGTACCAGATGGCTTCACAGCTGAATTCTACCAAAAATTTAGAGAAGAGCTAACACCTATCTTACTCAAACTCTTCCAGAAAATTGCAGAAGAAGGTAAACTTCCAAACTCATTCTATGAGGCCACCATCACCCTAATTCCAAAACCAGACAAAGATGCCACAAAAGAAAACTACAGGCCAATATCACTGATGAACATAGATGCAAAATCCTTATCAATATTATAGAAAATAGAATACAACAACATATTAAAAATATCATACAACATTAACAATTGGGCTTTATACCAGGATTGCTAGGATTCTTCAATATCTGCATATCAATATATGTAATACACCACATTAACAAATTGAAAGATAAAAAACCTTATTATTATCTCAATATATGCAGAATAAGCCTTTGACAAAATTCAACACCCATTTATGATTAAAACTCTCCAGAAAGCAGGAATAGAGGAAACATACCTCAACATAATAAAAGCTATATATGACAAACCCACAGCAAGCATCACCCTCAATGGTGAAAAATTGAAAGCATTTCCCCTGAAATCAGGAACAAGACAGGGGTGCCCACTCACCACTACTATTCAACATAGTCTTGGAAGTTTTGGCCACAGCAATCAGAGCAGAAAAAAGTAAAAGGAATCCAGATAGGAAAAGAAGAAGTGAAACTCTCGTGTTTGCAGAAGACATGATCCTCTACATAGAAAACCCTAAAGACTCTTCCAGAAAATTACTAGAGCTAATCAATGAATATAGTAAAGTTGCAGGATATAAAATTAACACACAGAAATCCCTTGCATTCCTATATACTAACAATGAAAAAACAGAAAGAGAAATTAAGGAAACAATACCATTCACCATTGCAACAAAAGAATAAAATACTTAGGAGTATATCTACCTAAAGAAACAAAAGACCTGTACATAGAAAACTATAAAACACTGATGAAAGAAATCAAAGAGGACACAAACAGATGGAGAAACATACCGTGTTCATGGATTGGAAGAATCAATATTGTCAAAATGGCTATTCTACCCAAAGCAATCTATAGATTCAATGCAATCCCTATCAAGCTACCAACAGTATTTTCACAGAACTAGAACAAATAATTTCACAATTTGTATGGAAATACAGAAAACCACGAATAGCCAAAGTAATCTTGAGAAAGAAGAATGGAACTGGAGAATCACCCTCCCTGACTTCACACTCTACTACAAAGCCACAGTAATCATTACAGTTTGGTACTGGCACTAAGACAGAAATATAGATCAATGGAACAGTATAGAAAGCCTAGAGATTAATCCACGATCCTATTAACACCTTATCTTTGACAAAGGAGGCAAGGATATACAATGGAAAAAGACAACTCTTTAACAAGTGGTGCTGGGAAAACTGGTCAACCACTTGTAAAAGAATGAAACTAGAACCCTTTCTAACACCATACACAAAAATAAACTCAAAATGGATTAAAGATCTAAATGTAAGACCTGAAACTATAAAACTCCTAGAAGAGAACATAGGCAAAACACTCTCTGACATGAATCTCAGCAGGATCCTCTATGACCCACCTCCCAGAATACTGGAAATAAAAGCAAAAAAACAAATGGGACCTAATGAAACTTAAAAGCTTTGCACTACAAAGGAAACTATAAGTAAGGTGAAAAGACAGCCCTCAGATTGGGAGAAAATAATAGCAAATGAAGAAACAGACAAAGGATTAATCTCAAAATATACAAGCAACTCCTGAAGCTCAATTCCAGGAAAATAAATGACCCAATCAAGAAATGGGTCAAAGAACTAAACAGACATTTCTCCAAAGAAGACATACAGATGGCTAACAAACACATGAAAAGATGCTCAACATCACTCATTATTAGAGAAATGCAAATCAAAACCACAATGAGGTACCATTACACGCCAGTCAGGATGGCTGCTATCTAAAAGTCTACAAGCAATAAATGCTGGAGTGGGTGGAGAAAAGGGAACCCTCTTACACTGTTGGTGGGAATGCAAACTAGTACAGCCACTATGGAAAACAGTGTGGAGATTTCTTAAAAAACTGGAAATAGAACTGCCATATGACCCAGCAATACCACTTCTGGGCATACACACCGAGAAAACCAGATCTGAAAGAGACACGTGCACCCCAATGTTCATCGCAGCACTGTTTATAATAGCCAGGACATGGAAGCAGCCTAGATGCCCAGCAGATGAATGGATAAGGAAGCTGTGGTACATATACACCATGGAATATTACTCAGCCATTAAAAAGAATTCATTTGAATCAGTTCTAATGAGATGGATGAAACTGGAGCCCATTATACAGAGTGAAGTAAGCCAGAAAGATAAAGAACATTACAGCATACTAACACATATATATGGAATTTAGAAAGATGGTAACGATAACCCTATATGCAAAACAGAAAAAGAGACACAGAAGTACAGAACAGACTTTTGAACTCTGTGGGAGAAGGTGAGGTGGGATGTTTCAAAGAACAGCATGTATTTTATCTATGGTGAAAGAGATCACTAGCCCAGGTGAGATGCATGAGACAGTGCTCGGGCCTGGTGCACTGGGAGGACCCAGAGGAGTCGGGTGGAGAGGGAGGTGTGAGGGGGGATCGGGATGGGGAATACATGTAACTCAATGGCTGATTCGTGTCAATGTATGACAAAACCCACTGAAATGTTGTGAAGTAATTGGCCTCCAACTAATAAAATAAAATTAAAAAAAAAAAATAAAAGCAGCAAGGGAGAAGCAACAAATAACACACAAAGGGATTCCCATAAGGATAACAGCTGATCTATCAATACAAACTCCTCAGGCCAGAAGGGAATGGCAGAACACATTTAATGAAAGAGAATAACCTACAACCCAAATTACTGTATCCAGCAAGGATCTCATTCAGATATGAAGGAGAATTCAAAAGCTTTACAGACAAACAAAAGTTGAGAGAATTCAGCACCACCAAACCACCTCTTCAACAAATGCTAAAGGATCTTCTCTAGACAGGAAACACAGAAAGGTTGTATGAACACGAACCCAAGACAACAAAGTAAATGGCAATGGGACCATACCTATCAGTAATTACCTTAAATGTAAAAGGGTTGAATGCCCAAACCAAAAGACAAAGACTGGCTGAATGGATACAAAAACAAGCCCCCTATATGTGCTGTCTAAAAGAGACCCACCTCAAAACAAGGGAAACATACAGACTGAAAGTGAAGGGCTGGAAAAAATATTTCACGCAAATGGAGACCAAAAGAAAGCAGGAGTCGCAATACTCATATCAGATAAAATAAAGGCTGTGAAAAGAGACAAAGAAGGACACTACAAAATGATCAAAGGATCAATCCAAGAAGAAGATATAACAATTATAAATGTATATACACCCAACATAGGAGCACCACAATACGTAAGGCAAATGCTAACGAGTATGAAAGGGGAAATTAACAATAACACAATAATAGTGGGAGACTTTAATACCCCACTCACACCTATGGACAGATCAACTAAACAGAAAATTAACAAGGAAACACAAACTTTAAATGACACAATGGACCAGCTAAACCTTATTGATATCTATAGGACATTTCACCCCAAAACAATCAATTTCACCTTTTTCTCAAGTGCACACGGAACCATCTCCAGAAGAGATCACATCCTGGGCCATAAATCTAGCCTTGGTAAATTCAAAAAAATTGAAATCATTCCAGTCATCTTTTCTGACCACAATGCAGTAAGATTAGATCTCAATTACAGGGGAAAAAAGCTATTAAAAATTCCAACATATGGAGGCTAAATAACACGCTTCTGAATAACCAACAAATCATAGAAGAAATCAGAAAAGAAATCAAAATATGCATAGAAATGAATTAAAATGAAAATACAACAACCCAAAACCTATGGGACACTGTAAAAGCAGTGCTAAGGGGAAGGTTCATAGCATTACAGGCTTACATCAAGAAACAAGAAAAAAGTCAAATAAATAACCTAACTCTACATCTAAAGCAACCAGAGAAGGAAGAAATGAAGAACCCCAGGGTTAGTATAAGGAAAGAAATCTTAAAAATTAGGGCAGAAATAAATGCAAAAGAAACAAGAGAGACCATAGCAAAAATCAACAAAGCTAAAAGCTGGCTTTTTGAAAAGATAAACAAAATTGACAAACTGTTAGCAAGACTCATTAAGAAACAAGGGAGAAGAACCAAATCAACAAAATTAGAAATGAAAATGGAGAGATCACAACAGACAACTCTGAAATACACAGGATAATAATAAGAGACTACTACCAGCAGCTCTATGCCAATAAAATGGATAGCTTGGAAGAAATGGATAAATTCTTAGAAAAGCATAACTTTCCAAAACTGAACCAGGAAGAAATAAAAGATCTTAACAGACCCATCACAAGCACAGAAATTGAAACTGTAATCAGAAATATCCCAGCAAACAAAAGCCCAGGATCAGACAGCTTCACAGCTGAATTCTACCAAAAATTTACAGAAGAGCTAACACCTATCTTACTCAAACTCTTCCAGAAAATTGCAGAAGAAGGTAAACTCCCAAACTCATTCAATGAATCCACCATCACCCTGATTCCAAAACCAGACAAAGATGCCACAAAAAAAGAAAACTACAGGCCAATATCACTGATGAACACAGATGCAAAAATCCTTAACAAACTTCTAGCAAACAGAATCCAACAACATATTAAAAAGATCATAAATCATGACCAAGTGAGCTTTATCACAGAAATGCAAGTATTCTTTAATACCCGCAAATCAATCAATGTAATACCACATTAACATATTGAAAGATAGAAACCATATAGATAGATAGATAGATAGAAACCATTTCAATAGATGCAGAAAAAGGCTTTGACAAAATTCAACATCCATTTATGATAAAAACTCTCCAGAAAGCAGGAATAGAAGAAACATACCTCAACATAATAAAACCTACATATGACAACCCCACAGCAAACATCCTCAATGGTGAAAAATTGAAAGCATTTCCCCTAAAGTCAGGAACAAGACAAGGGTGCCCACTCTCACCACTACTATTCAACATAGTTTTGGAAGTTTTGGCCACAGCAATCAGAGAAGAAAAAGAAATAAAAGGCATCCAGATAGGAAAAGAAGAAGTGAAACTCTCTCTGTTTGCAGATGACATGATCCTCTACATAGAAAACCCTAAAGACTCTACCAGAAAATTACTAGAGCTAATCAATGAATATAGTAAATTTGCAAGATATAAAATTAACACACAGAAATCCCTTGCATTCCTATACACTAACAATGAGAAAACAGAAAGAGAAATTAAGGAACCAACATCATTCACCATTGCAACAAAAAGAATAAAATACCTAGGAGTGTATCTACCTAAAGAAACAAAAGACCTATACATAGAAAACTATAAAACACTGGTGAAAGAAATCAAAGAGGACACAAATAGATGGAGAAATATACCGTGTTCATGGATTGGAAGAATCACTATAGTGAAAATCAGTATACTACCCAAAGCAATCTATAGATTCAATGCCATCCCTATCAAGCTACCAACCGTATTCTTCACAGAACTAGAACAAATAATTTCACAATTTGTATGGAAATACAAAAAACCTTGAATAGCCAAAGCAATCTTGAGAAAGAAGAATGGAACTAGAGGAATCAACCTGCCTGATTTCAGGCTCTACTACAAAGCCACAGTCATCAAGACAGTATGATACTGGCACAAAGACAGAAACACAGATCAATGGAACAAAATAGAAAGCCCAGAGATAAATCCACGTACCTATGGACACCTTATCTTCGACAAAGGAGGCAAGAAAATACAATGGAAAAAAGACAACCTCTTTAACAAGTGGTGCTAGGAAAACTGGTCAACCACTTGTAAAAGAATGAAACTAGAACACTCTCTGACACCATACACAAAAATAAACTCAAAATGGATGAAAGATATAAATGTAAGACCAGAAACTATAAAACTCCTTTCGGAGAACATAGGCAAAACACTCTCCGACATAAATCACAGCAAGATCTTCTATGACCCATCTCCCAGAATATTGGAAATAAAAGCAAAAAAATACAAAAAAAAAAAACCAAATGGGACCTAATTAAAATGAAAAGCTTTTGCACAACAAAGGAAACTGTAAGCAAGGTGAAAAGACAGCCTTCAGAATGGGAGAAAATAATAGCAAATGAAGAAACAGACAAAGGATTAATCTCAAAAATATACAAGCAACTCCTGTAGCTCAATTCCAGAAAAATAAATGACCCAATCAAAAAATGGGCCAAAGAATTAAACAGACATTTCTCCAAAGAAGACATACAGATGGCTAACAAACACATGAAAAGATGCTCAACATCACTCATTATCAGAGAAATGCAAATCAAAACCTCAATGACGTACCATTACACACCAGTCAGGATGGCTGCTATCCAAAAGTCTACAAGCAACAAATGCTGGAGAGAGTGTGGAGAAAAGGGAACCCTCTTACACTGTTGGTGGGAATGCAAACTAGTACAGCCACTATGGAGAACAGTGTGGAGATTCCTTAGAAAACTGGAAATAGAATTGCCATATGACCCAACAATCCCACTCCTGGGCATACACACTGAGGAAACCAGATCTGAAAGAGATACATGTACCCAATGTTCATTGCAGCACTTTTTATAATATCCAGGACATGGAACCAGCCTAGATACCCATCAGCAGACGAATGGATAAGAAAACTGTGGTACATATACACCATGGAATATTACTCAGTCATTAAAAAGAAGACATTTGAATCAGTTCTAATGATGTGGAAGAAACTGGAGCCCATTATATGAGTGAAGTAAGCCAGAAAGATAAACACCAATACAGTATACTAACACATATATATGGAATTTAGAAAGATGGTAATGATAACCCTAAATGCAAGACAGAAAAAGAGACACAGAGGTATAGAACAGACTTTTGGACTCTATGGGAGAAGGCGAGGGTGGGATGATCTGAGAGAGCAGCATTGAAACATGTATATTATCAAGTGTGAAACAGATTGCCAGTCCAGGTTGGATGCATGAGACAAGTGTTCGGGGCTGGTGCACTGGGATGACCCAGAGGGATGGGATGAGGAGGGAGGTGAGAGGGGGGTTCAGGATGGGGAACACATGTAAATCCATGGCTGATTCATGTCAATTTATGACAAAAACCACTACAATATTATAAAATAATTAGCCTCCAACTAAAAAAATAATTGGGAAAAAAAACCAGTTAAAATGGTCAATTTTATGTTGTGCATATTTTACCACAACTTTTTAAATGAATAAACCAAAGCCAAAAGTAATTTTAACAAAGCTGCAGAAAGGTAAATAAATGACAAGTCATCTTATATATGATGTGTGTATTAGTCACAGTCACATTCGATTCTTTGTGACACTATGGACTGTAGCCCTCCAGGCTCCTCTGTCCATGGAGTTCCCCAGACAAGAATCTTGGTGTGGGTTGCCATTTCCTTCTCCATTATATATGAAACATATTCAAAATTACAATCTATGACTTTGAGCTTAGCAGCCATTCCATTTCTAACACCTGACCTGCTTTTTCCTCAGGACCAGGGATCAGGAGGTGGGGCCTGAGCATGAGCCACAGACGCTCACAGGGGTCTTTCAGAGCCACTTGGCAGCACCAGGTTTGCCCTAAGGAATTGGCCCACCTGTAATCTACAAGAAGTCTTATTTCTGCATCTCAGTAGGAATCTAGATGGAAGGCCATGCACGAGGAAATTCTCATGTTTCTGGAATTTCAGGTTCTGTATACAGTTTCTGACTTTGCAAAGAAACAATTATTTTAGCCTAATTAAGCCAGTAAATGAACACTGTGGGAGATGTTTACATTCACATAAGCAACAAACAAGGTCAGATCAGATTTCCCAAAGTGTTATTGGGAAAAGGAAGAAAGCCAGGCGGACAGTGGCTCACCTGTGCAGCAAAGCACGAACTTTGTTTGACTAAACCATCATCTCAAATCTAACTTAAGGTTTTCACAGTGCAGGTCTGGTGAAATTTCCTGCATACTTATGGGAGCTATGCATGATCTGGAAGGATAAACATCTAGCTAATTTGTGGGGAAATCTGAGTATTTGTCTACTAAATGATAGAAGGTGCAAGAGAATAACAAAAATGATGATGGCTGATAATGAAGACTTTTAACTAGAGGGTATGTCACCCAAGGAGAAACTGGGCTCATGTGTCAAAGCCAAACACAGACAGTGAGATGCCAGGGCCCTGAGTCCACACAGCCCTGAGATTTAACAAGAGTCTACTCAAGGAAAGATGGGAGAAGACATTCTACATTTTGCCCAGAAAAGTATTCCCAAGAAACAGGAGCTCTAGATAAGTAACAAATAGGAAAAGAAGCAATAATTATCATTTAAATTGACTGGTTTTAGCTTTCATTGAGGATTTTATTCATTTGTAATAAAAATGAAATATATTTAATATGTGCAAAAAAAAACCCCAATATGTGCAATGTGATGTTTTGATGTAAATAAACATTGGGAAACGGTTACAGCAGGAAAACAAATGAACATACCCATCATCATACATAGTTATCATTTTGTGTGTGTGGTGAAAACACTTAAAAGCTACTCTCTCAGCAAATTTCAACTATAAAATACAGCTAAATAAATCTTTTTTTCTAGGAAAAACCAAACAGCCCAGGGCAAAGGGATATGCAAGGTCAAGTTTATAAAGAGCCCTTCAGTTCTTAACAACGTGGCAATTCCTTTGTGAAAACACCTAAAATCCTTATTCCTTTTAAACTATTTAAGACTAGGGTAAACTATGGAATAAATCTGTGGCATTTCTCAGCACAGAATCATTGAACACATCAAATCAGGTCTTATTAAAAGTGCTAAAATGAATACTAAAGAAAAAGGAAATATTGAATTAAGAAAATAACTTGAATGAATAGCAACAAATTCTCACCAAATTACTAAAAACTGCGTAAGACTTCAAGTTTCATCCCAACATTCAGCTCTGTTCTTTAATACCATTATAAACAATCATAACTATAGAATATAGTGAGAGAATCTATGTTTGGCATGGATTCCATTTATATTTTTTAGTTCACGCAATTGCATTCAATGTGATTAGACGGATCATTTAAACATATAATCATTCCATTTCTCAAATACATTCTGTGCTTTATAATTTTATAAATCCAATCACTGAAGTTTACTTTTAAATACGACTTTGATGTAAAAGATGGTCTTAATGAACAACAAAGTTGCCACAAATACAGCTACAAGTTTAAGGTATGAAAACCAATTTGATACTTTATATACTTATTTTTTAATTAGATTTCATTACAAGCTGAGTAGACATTATGCAACAACCTGTGGATAAAACTTATCAAAGGCAGCCCTGAACCCCTCTCAATGCAAAACTTTTCATTATTTACTGGTACAGTTTGCTTAAATGACAACAGCAAAATTGGCCTGATGCAAATAGCAAGCTTCTCTAGGAAGGTGTAAATGATCCCAGTCACAAAATTTGTAATTTAGAGAGAACTTTCCCTAAATGTTTCTGATCCTTCAGGGGAGGTACCGCGTGACACTCACCTTGCAGTAGACCATATGGCACACGGCTACTCTCAGCCTCATCCCCACACGCCGAATGTGATAGAAGTATAAGTGGTGCAGAACGGCCCACACGAGCACACAAGCACTCAGTCCTGCCGCATACCCATAGGCTTCGTGCAAAGCGGCAGAATCCATGGGATCATAGTTTTCAACATAACTAATAATTTTCCCCAAAAATATAGGCAGAACTACCTTGGTGCCTTCCTGAAAGAAGAAAGCCTTAATTATACAAGTCATGCCAGTTTTTCTTAACACAAGCTTTACTTTTATTATTAGCATGTTATAAAGCCATCTTGACAAAATGCTACATTCATGGCTAATCTAAAAAATAATTCCCAGATCCACTGTCTCCAGTAAAACAAGCAGACAATTTTCAACGTAAGCCAAAATCTTACATTCAAAGACAATAAAGCCTTAGTATTGGGTTGACCAAAAAGTTCTTTTTGTTTTTAAGTAAAAATAAAAGACACATTTTTCATTTTCACCAAGAACTTTGTTAAACAACATATTCAAAGTTCTGTTCCACTATCTTCTGCCATTTTTCAGGCAACTTCATAATTCCATCTTCCCAAAACTTTATATCTTTTTGAGCAAAAACTATTTTAGGTGCCTTTTATGGTCTTCTGGGGATTTAATTTTTTTTTCTCCATTAAGAGAATTTTGTAAATAACAAAATAAATGGAAACCCAAAAGTGCAATGTCTGGTGAATATGGCAGATGAGTCAGAGCTTCCAGGCCAGGCTGTAACAGTTTTTGCCTGGTCATCAAAGAAACATGTGGTCTTACATTATCCTGATGGAAGATAATACATTTCCTGTTGACTAATTCTGGACACTTTTTATCAAGTACTGCTTTAAGTTGACCTAACTGGGAGAAGTCCTCATTGGAATTAACTGTTTGGTTTTCTGAAAGGAGCTCATAATAGAGGACTCCATTCCAGTCCCACCATATAAACAATATCATCTTCTTTGGATGAAGACTGGACTTTGATGTGGTTGGTGGTGTTCATTTCATTTACTCCACAATCTCTTCCAGTTCACATTAGTGTACAGTCTCCACTTTTCGTTACCCATCACAATTTGTTTTTGAAAAGGAGCATTTTATTAATAGTTATATTTCAGTAGAGAATTGCATGTGAAAATATGAACAAGGTGTGTTTTTTTCCCCTCATTTAACTCAGGTGGAAACCAAACATCAAAGTGATTAATATAATCAAGATGGTGAAATGACTTTCAATGCTTTGCTTTTTTTTGGATATTTTGAGTATGTTGGCTATCTCCCACATGATAAAACATTGTTGCTCTCAATTAATGTCTAGACTTGATCTCTATCAACTTTAACTAGCCTACTCGACTGCAAAATATCGTCCACCAAGAAATCTCCAGCACGAAACTTTTTTTTTTTTTTTTTTGCTGTGTTGGGTCTTCATTGTAGCGTGCAGCTTTCTCTAGTTGGGAAGCATCAGCTTAGTTGCCTTGAGGCATGTGATATCTTAATTCCCTTACCAGGGATCAAACCCGTGAACCCTGCATTGGAAGGCAGACTCTTAACCACTGGACCATCAGGGAAGTCCCCTGATGGGTTTGCTTTTGATAGCTCTCTTCAGTCTGTACAAAGTTGAGGAGCCCACAAGAGGAAGAGAAGGAGAATCCAAAACTCAAAACATGAAGCATAACTAAAATGCATTTTCTGCACAACTAAGTAGTGCCTGATCAGATTATTTACAGAAAGTTGACCCCATATCTCATAAGGATGTGACACTGAAGCCCTAAACTTCTGTCTTGTTCTACACACATGTTCACAGACTGTAACACCTGCCTTACCTTCCACAAGGTCACAGGAGATTTCATCTACTCCAGAGAAGAGAAGACTGTTAGTGGAAGAATTATGAGTAAGAAGACCATATCAGAGGAAGATGACCAGTTCTCAAGAACACAAAGGCTCACTGTTACATTTCCAGCAAGATCCATCATTCACACCTGGAGGCACTAAGAGCTTGAGAAAGGCACCTTATAGATTGTAAAACACACTGCTGATACAGTTTCCTGAGACAGAAGTCTAGAAACTTACACAGAGAAGCAAGAAAGTCAAACTACACATGGCAGTCCCAGCCCAGATACGATCAAGGGAAGCCCAATGCTGCAGGCTACAAACCTGGGGCTATCCACCAGAGGCCCAAAGGTAACCCTGCCATTCCAAAGTGTCCTAAAACTGTGATTCTCTTTGGGAATCACTGCTGTCTTTTCAGTTCAATAGCTCAGTCATGTCCAACCCTTTGCCACCCCCTGGACTGCAGCATGCCAGGTTTCCCTGTCCATCACCAAGCTCTGGAGCCTGCTCAAACTTATATCCATCAAGTCAGTGATGCCATCCAACCATCTCATCCTCTGCCATCCCCTTCTCCTCCCACCTTCAATCTTTCTCAGCATCAGGTCTTTTCCAACAAGGGTCAGTTCTTTGCATCAGGTGGTCAAAGTATTGGAATTTCAACTTCAGCATCAGTCCTTCCAATGATTATTCAGGACTGATTTCCTTTAGGATGGACTAGTTGGATCTCCTTGCAGTCCAAGGGACTCTCAAGAGCCTTCTCCAACACCACAGTTCAAAAGCATCATTTCTTCAGTGCTCAGCTTTCTTTAGAGTCCAACTCTCCCATCCATACATGACTACTGGAAAAACCACAGCTTTGACTAGATGGACCTTTGTTGGCTGTTACTCAGCTATTTGATCCTAACATTGTTGCAATTACACGAGGAGTAAGAGTAATGTCACCCACCTAAAAGAATACTGATAAATGCAACAAATCCAGCAAAAAGGAGAGCAAAATAAAGGCAAGTCATTACCATCTAAGTGTCTGGGTTTATCTGCTGAGAGACAATGTCTTTAATAACCCAATTGAGCAAACAGACTCACAAAGGAGTAATGCCAGTCCATGGCCTATAGCTTCTACTCTTCTCTCTATTCCTGATCCTAACCCTCAACTAGTGAGGAATAAAACAACTGAGAAAATATTCACTATCAAACTTGAAACTTACCAAATTAAAACTTTCTAGATAAGCAGGCACCAGATCAAAAATTGTTCCCCAAAACTCTTCATCTTTGACATCAGTCTAAGTTTGATTTGTGAATATTCTTTCCACAAACCAATTGAGAGTAGAGTTCTTACATCTTCATAAGAATTCTTCACAACTATGAAACCATGATTTTTAAAAAGAGTCCAATATAAAATGAAAACATTTGATCAAGTTTCTACAAAAATCTCAGAGTCTCTGGGGTAGACATTTCTTGGTGGAGTCCTTGGTATTCAGTTCCCAAAAGCATTTGACTTTTGAGCCCCATTTCCTGCTTCTTAGGAGAATGTCTCATAGGGTTAAGTGCTAAAATTTCCCTAGTCAGTATAGTTTCTCTGTTACATTTCCACACATACTTAAAACGTTTCTTACCCAACTCCACCAACTCTGCTTCAAGAGAAAAATTAAGAAAACAGAAACAAGCTATATCAAAGGAAAAAATGCTTGAGTGAAATATATAAGCAGAAAAAAATGAGCTTGTGGGAAAAATGAAGGGGCAATTTATCTTCAGAAATGAGGGATCAGGTGACAAACAGTAGAGCTGAGACAGATCCAGAGCTAAGGAGGAAGAGCAGTGAATCTGGGAAAATAATAACCATTAGGATGCTAAACATAACTTCACTCCTCCTGACACAGTGGTCTTCATCCTGACTGCACCTTAGCATCACCTGGGAGGAGTTAAGAGCACTCTGAGGCCTGAAGCCAAGCCTCCAGAAACTGGTTTAGGTTCAACTGATTAAAGATGGACCCTGAGGTTCCCTCTCCCTGGAAGATTCTGGATGTAGAAACTAATCCCATGGAAGCATCTGCTATTCTCCTGCATCATCAGGGCATCTGGGCCTGGAGGGGCCATGAACCTGCTTTGAAGGACTTACAAATACCACAGAGGGTTTTAACTCAAGTTCCATGTTACACATCATGCTTCTAAGCAAACTCCTTATGAACCAAAACTCTTGAGACTTCAATGAGGAAATTCAGACCTTCCATCGGACACCACAGAAAATAATAAATGTTTATAAAATATTGTATTTACTAAAAATATGAATCAAAATTTATAATGTTACATCTAAAGTGGGGGAAGAATTAGAATGGAATAAGGATGCCAAGCTTCTTTAAAAATAGCCTCTTTTATTGATTTGACTTTGGAATTGTGAAAACATTTTACAGAATTGTAATTATAAAACAATCAAGTTTTCAAAATCAATTTCTTAAATTTTAGAGTAAAGTGAAACAAAAGCTATATCCATCCAGTAGATTGGCAAAGTTATACAAAAAAGAATTATTAAAAGTGGTTTTTAAAGAAATTATTTGAAAACACATACCCTGTGTGATATGCTTATCTAAGAACAACATGAACAGCAACAACAAAAGCTTCCAAAAGTCACATTACAGTTAATAGTGTTGATATTATAAGATTTTTAAATGACTAATTATGTTGGTATCATTGAGAACTGGGATTAAGTGAAGCTGCTCAGTCGTGTCCGACTCTTTGCTACCTCATGGATTGTAGCCAGCCAGGCTCCTCTATCCATGGAATTTTCCAGGCAAGAATACTGGAGTGGGTTGCCATGCCCTCCTCCAGGGGGCCTTCCCAACCCAAGGAATGAACCTGGGTCTCTCACACTGCAGGCCGACTCTACCATCTGAGCCACCATTAGGCATGGCAGAAAAGAGAAAAGACGACGAGAGGAAAAGAGATACCAATCTAAGAGTAAAAAGATAAAGTAAAAGCACTACTGTCCGGAATCTGATTTAGATTGGAAATACCCATATAAACTCAAGGTCTGTTTACTATAAACAATGTATACTAGCTTTGTCCAATGAAAAAGCTGAGAAACAATAGCCAGTTCAACAGCAATGAGCACCCCTAATGCCCAGACCATAGTCTCTAAATACCATTTCCCACTAGAAGGAGCCATGGCTGCTTGGAGAATGGAGATTCTAGGGCTGGGGCAAATTTGTACTTAATGATGCACAGTTTTTTGTGTGTGTAATGATAAACCAGAAACTTCTTGTCACATGAGAAAGCAAAAAAATTAGCAGATTTCTACAGTATACACAAGACAGGAGTCCTGGGAAGAGACCTATTCTATCCTTAATCACAGAGGCTGGTTTCACAAAGGGCTTAGAAAACTCATCGCTATTTATAGGCCATCATGGCAGAACAAGAACTCTTGAGAAAAGTCACTTCTAAAAGCCAACTTTTCTGAACAGTAATTCAAAAGTTTCACTTCTAGGAAGAATTTTTAATTTTTCACCTTTTTGAAGGCAATCTTTTTTTAAAAAAACTAGTCACCTATTTCCTTGACTTATTAAAGAAAATGGATTGAGAGGGATAGCAGGATGAGTGAAATAGATGAGGGAAAGGAAGAGGCACAAACTTCCAGTTATGGGGATGTAATGTACAACATAGGAAATAAAGTCAATAACATTGGAAAATTTTGTATGGTAACAGAGTAACTAGACTGATCTGGGTGGTCATTTTATAATGTACAAAAAGATTGAATTACTACGCTATACACTTGAAACAAATATAATATTATAAGTCAATCATACTTCAATTTTTAAAAAAAACTTTTCAATGAGACAGTAAAAATACAGTTCTTTTTAATGAATTGAAAGGCATCACCCTCATATATGTCTCAAGGTCATCACTGTGGATATTACTAACATCTGATGGCTAATACTATGCTCTCAAAATCAGCAGGGCAGGTCTGCTCTGCAGGTCCCCTTTTGCTTGGCACAATGCCCCCTCCTCCTCTCCCTTGCTGTGTGGTCCTCAGTGGTTGCTCTCAGCCCACAGTATCTTTGCCACCAGCAGCCACTCCTCAGCCTCCTGGGTTGAGCAGGAGTGAGGGACACATGGAAGAAAGGGTTGGGAAATAAATGCAAAGACCACTCAGCTCCTGGGGAACCAGTCCTGAGTCCAGGCACAAAGCCCACTGTTGGACACAGAGGATTCTGTTTCCTCTGTTTCCTCAGCCCATCAACTGAGCTCCAAAGTGAAGGTTTACACAAATATGTGCCTTCCTACAGCCTCTACCTAAAACAGAGACAACCAGCAAAAGTGGCCTTGGACAAAGGTCAGTAATTACACAAGGCCGGCCATTGCTAAGGTTCCCAGGAAGGAGACATAAATGCTGGCGACTCCTCCCCGCTCAGGGGAATGGAATGAGCGAACCCATTGAGACTCTTCAAGGTCACCCCATTTACACACCAGCAGGTAGAGACCTCATCTCTCAGAGAGAAGCCCTGATGACCTGGGAAGTGGTCTCTGGGTCCCTGGTCCAGGAAGAGTCTTCAGGCTCCTCCTCTCCATCCTGACGGCCCCAAGCAGGGGATACCTGTTCTCCCCACCCAAGGTCCCCATGGGGGTGCACAAACGGGACAGGCATGTGGGGAACTAGCTGGCTGTTCTGTTCTAATTAGGGGTTACCAGCACATGCTCCAGGTTGAACACTAGCCTGGTACTTGCTTCCCCAAGCACTATGATCACTCCTCAATTCTCACAGGACAGAGGTTTCACACTTTGAAATCGTAACCCCAGAATCCTCCCCCTGGACTGGTATCACCCTGATTCTTCCCACTGTGTGCCAGGAGTGCCTGTGCGGGTCACAGCACTGTCTGGGAACCATGGGTAACCCAGGAGTTGTCCTGTGCACCAGAGGAATTAAAAGAGGGCAGGGGGTCATAAAGTAAATGTGTTCACGTTTTAGAGAATCCTGAACTGAGTTTAGATCTTCCACTATCTAAGACTAACACCACTTAGGAATGGTAATGAGAGGAAGGATAAAGGGCTCCTGGTCCATCTGAACACAGCATGATGTTGCTGCTGGCATCAACATCCTAGTCAAATCTGGCATCAAGGGACATGGACACCTGAACTCTACCCTCATTTACAGTCCCAAACCTGACTTCCTGCTCCAGGAAATTCTTAGCATCCTATTTATTATCTTAAGACAAAGTTCAGGATGCATGTGTCTGACACCATGCATAGAAAGCTCTAAAGACAAGCCTTTCTGACCCTGGACAAGCTCTTAGGCATTGAGATGAACAGACTTGTAAGTCAGAGTGCCCGAAGTGGAACTTCAGTTTGCTCTTTATGCTCAGTGTGACCACGGGCATCCCATGTAACTACTTGGACTGTGTCCTCTATTCTAAAATAGGGGTACTATGTAACCTACAATTTCATTGAGTTAGTCCAAGGAATAAAAATGATATTACACATAAAGTGCTCAGAGCAATTCCTGATACATAACTTATTTTGAGTACTACTTATTTTACTACTGAAGAGGTGGCAAGAACACACAGAAGAACTGTACAAAAAAGATTTTCATGACCCAGATAATCACGACGGTGTGATCACTCACCTAAAGCCATACATCCTGGAATGGTAAGTCAAGTGGGCCTTAGGAAGCATCACTATGAACAACGCTAGTGGAGGTGATGGAATTCCAGTTGAACTATCTCAAATCCTGAAAGATGACGCTGTGAAAGTGCTGCACTCAATATGCCAGCAAATCTGGAAAACTCAGCAGTGGCCACAGTACTGGAAAAGGTCAGTTTTCATTCCAATCCCAAAAAAAGGCAATGCAAAAGAATGCTTAAACTACCGCACAGTTGCACTCATCTCACACGCTAGTAAAGTAATGCTCAAAATTCTACAAGCCGGGCTTCAGCAAGATGTGAATCGTGAACTTCCAGATGTTCAAGCTGGTTTTAGAAAAGGCAGAGGAACCAGAGATCAAAATGCCAACATCTGCTGGATCATCGAAAATGCAAGAGAGCTCTAGAAAAACATCTATTTCTGCTTTATTGACTATGCCAAAGCCTTTGACTGTGTGGACCACAAAAAAACTGTGGGAAATTCTGAAAGAGATGGGAATACCAGACCACCTAACCTGCCTCTTGAGAAACCTGTATGCAGGTCAGGAAGCAACAGTTAGAACTGGGCATGGAACAACAGACTGGTTCCAAATAGAAAAAGGAGTACGTCAAGGCTGTATATTGTCACCCTGCTTATTTAACTTATAGGCAGGGTACATCATGAGAAATGCTGGGCTGGAGGAAGCACAAGCTAGAATCAAGATCTCCAGGAGAAATATCAATAACCTCAGATATGCAGATGACACCACCCTTATGGCAGAAAGTGAAGAAAAACTAAAGAGCCTCTTGATGAAAGTGAAAGAGGAGAGTGAAAAAGTTGGTTTAAAGCTCAACATTCAGAAAACTAAGATCATGGCATCTGGTCCCATTACTTCAAGGCAAATAGATGGGGAAACAATGGAAACAATGACTGACTTTATTTTTGTGGGCTCCAAAATCACTGCAGATGGTGACTGCAACCATGAAATTAAAAGACGCTTACTCCTTGGAAGGAAAGTTATGACCAACCCAGATAGCATATTAAAAAGCAGAGACATTACTTTGCCAACAAAGGTCCATCTAGTCAGGGCTATGGTTTTTCCAGTGGTCATGTACAGATGTGAGAGTTGGACTATAAAGAAAGCTGAGCACTGAAGAACTGATGCTTTTGAACTGTGGTATTGGAGAAGACTCTTGAGAGTCCCTTGGAGTGCAAGGAGATCCAACCAGTCCATCCTAAAGGAGATCAGTCTTGGGTGTTCATTGGAAGGACTGATGTTGAAGCTGAAACTCCAATACTTTGGCTACCTGATGCGAAGAGCTGACTCATTTGAAAAGACACTGATGCTGGGAAAGATTGAGGGCAGGAGGACAAGGGGACAACAGAGGATGAGATGGCTGGATGTCATCCCCAACTCGATGGACATGGGTTTTGGGAGACTCCGGGAGTTCGTGATGGACAGGGAGGCCTGGCGTGCTGCGGTTCATGGGATCGCAAAGAGTCAGACATGACTGAGCGGCTGAACTGAACTGAACTTATTTTGTTACTACTGCACTGCCAATAGTACTGCTACTGTCACCACCATGACTACTGAGTATGAGCCCCTGTTACTGCTACTAGTACTTCTAGCACTACAGAGGACAAGCTCCCTTGTTTTCAAGGTCCTCTACTCCCCACTTCTCTGCCATGACTGCCCCACAACCAGCCTCCTGAAGGAGGGGCCAGGGCTCTACCAACTGACACCTGACACAGCCCCAGGCCTGGCCATCCTTGATTCCCAGCAGGAAGTGTTCCTGGGGCTGGACAACTTTGGAATCAACACCACCCTGCCCTTCACAAGGCACTGCAGTATCTCGGTGATCAGAGCCCTCTCTAAGGTGGTACTCTGCCCCACACACCTGTCCCCACCCTCCAGCACAATGGTCAACCCACGTGTGTCATCAACGAGAACTCCATCTCTCAGGACCATCCAGTTCCCTGGGAGTTGACAGACTCTCCATCTCTCCAGTTGTGTGGGGCAGACTTCACATGCCCAGCTGCCCACTGCCCACAGTGCCCTTCAGTACAGCACAGCCTTTAAACAAGAGCCACGCTGCCCACCTGTGAACCACCTGGCCCATCACCTCACCCCCAATGCAATGAACAGATTACACCTTATCCACCTAAAACCCCTCTTTCACAGCAGCTGCATCTTCCATCCTCCTGCTCTCACACACTCACAGGCCACCCACGTCCCTAAGGCAGTGCTAAGGGACCACGGAGAGCACAAGCCACCCAGGCAGCAGACCTCCAGCAGGCTCAGCCAGAACAGGGGGCTGCTGGCACTGTGTCCCCAGGGGGACTGTCCTCTGGGGGATATTGACCCAGGATCTTCAGGGTCATGGAGGTCACTGAGCTCATAGCTTTCTGTCTCTGGTTTGTCCTGCATATCCCCTCCCCCACCCTCTGCCAATGCCAGGCTACCAGGATCCCCCTTCAACCAGCAAACCACCCCCACAGCCAGGATGGAAACCAGCACGGGTGGTACACGGATTCTCCACAATTCATGGTGAAGCTGGAGCTCCTCCCCAGGGGGGGCCCTGGCCTGGATGACCTGGCTCATGTGGAGGGCACAGCCCAGGGAAGGGTGTGCTCTTGGAGCTCTGGCAGCTACTACCCAGATGCTGGGGCCCAGGTTCTCTTTCACAAGAAGGGGAGAGGTGACAATCCCTTATTAGGAAAGCATTTATCTGATGTATCCCAGGCAAGTTACTTGCTGAGCAACAATTACTTGCTGAGTGACTATAAAATATCTTATGTTTTGGGCTCAGGTCCAAGTTTACTTCCTCCAAACCATGAGGCACATATTCCTTGAGGTTGTAGGATCTTCTTTTTCTCAAGGGTCACTTTTAGCATTTATATCATTTACTGAGCACTAACAATGTCCTAATATGGTATAAAAGGTCTTTTCTTGTCATGTCATCCTTCAACAACACTGTGTTTTAACTAGTTAAAAGAAAAACATTGGCTTGGCAAAAAAGTTCATTCAAGTTTTGCCATAAGCTGTTATGTGAAACCTGAAAGAATTCTTTGGCCAACCCAATAGTAATCCCCTGGAGCATTTGTCCTTTAAGCACCTGTCCATTCTGAAAGTAAATACAACCGCTGAACTACATTGTGATTCACAGACAAGTTTTATCTTCAGACCTTAAACCACTGTCCTCTCTCCCCACCATCTCATCCATCTCAGTACTGATCTGCATACACTGAGAAGCAATGCACAGTATGAAAAAGCCTTTACCTCAAGAAATGTAAGTAGTCCCAAAACGAAATAGAATTTCCAGTAACACTTGACGATTGCTCTCATTAAAGAAGGCTCCCGTGCGTCTTTCTTGGCTCTCAAAACCTCTCGATCCCAGTACCTGTGATGAGAAACAGAGCACAGTGAAGAGCAGCCCGGCTACAGGTGAGACGGGGGAGGGGCAGAGAGGGAGCTGAGCCTTTCCTGCAGTTGCTCTGCGGGCCCCGGAAGTGCTGGCTAACTGGTCACAGGGCGCCTGAAGGATGGGCGGTGTAGACCAGAGCACCTGAAAAGGTACCAGACCAGGTTTTGAGGGAAAAGTCCCAGTCTCAGGAAACAAGCTCCTGCCAAGCTTTGCTGGACTCACAGGTCATGAGCAGATCAGGAGGGCAGACACTCTCCTCCAGGGGCCCCACCTCCAGGGACAGACACAGCCTCCAGGACCGTGCCTGCGGGCTCCCTCCATGTCCACATAAATGCACAGGGAACACGGGCTCCCCCAGCCTCCAAAGTGGGCTATGCCTGGGGTCAGCCGGAGGAGGTGAGCATGCAGTGTCAGGGGAGGAGGCTCAGAAGAACCCAGAGGAAGAAAAGTCCACCCCCTCAAACCTTTAGACACATGTGGAAATTCTCACTCTCCCTCCTCTCCTCCCTGCTTCCTGTGCTCACCCTTGCAACTCTTCTCCAAGGTGCTGGGAACGATCTTCTGGAAGCACTGAGTATAAGTCATCTGGTTTTAATTTCCGTTCATGACCAATTTTAAACAAGGGGTTTAGCCACCTGTTAAAAAGTAAAAGGACAGTGACATATATCTAAATTACACAGCTCTAATTAGAACCCTACAGTGATGAGCTTTGTTAAAAAAAAAAACTAATTTTAAATATATAGAGATATGGTGGAATAAGTAGATATCTGTTTACACACTCACACACAGACACACACACACTCCCTAACTCTGTAGGCTGAGAGGCCCCAGAAGCAATGACACACAGGTAGCAAAGAACATTCTAGCCCCCGGGTCTTGGGGTTTTGTTTAACATACAAAATTACAATTTTTTTCTTGTGAGAAGAACTTTTAAGGTCGACTCTCTTATCAGCTTTCAAATATTCAATACAGTAGGATTAACTATAGTCACCAAACTGAACATTACACCTTCATGAAAGTGAAAGCTGCTCAGTCATGTCCAACTCTTTGTGATCCCATGGACTATATAGTCCATGGAATTATCCAGCCCAGAATACTGGAATACTGGCGTGGGTAGCCTTTCCCTTCTCCAGGGGAACTTCCCAACCCAGGGATCAAACCCAGGTCTCCCACATTGCAGGTGGGAATTCCATTGACTATACAGTCCATGGAGTCGCAAAGAGTCAGACATGACTGAGCGACTTTCACGTTCACTTTCATGAGGATGTAATGTCGAGTCTGGTGACTATAGTTAATCCTACTGTTTAATTTATTTTATAATGGAAGTTTGTGTCTTTTGGCTCCCTTCACCCAGATCTTGGCTTTGTAATATCCTTCTACCCTAAAATGAACCAATTGAAGAAATGACTGGTTCCAAGGTTGGGGCAGTGTGTGTTAGCACCCAATAATTCATTTTTATTATTGCAATGTGACTGCCCGACATGAAACTTTGGAGACATCCATGTCAAAGACATCCATCTCCAGTGAACACGTGACAGCTACACAACGAGATAAAGAGCCAGGCCACCCCACCCATGAAGTTACCGCTTTTAGAAAGCTCTGGTTGACCTGATAACAGACTATCTCACTGACTGCTTGCTTCTCCCTTCCCACACTTTAATTCCCGCTCTTATGTTTTAAATTCACCAAAAAAGAGTGAACCATTAAAATCCTAGACACCCCACCCTCAACCTCAAAAAGGCAGAACCTCAGGTCCAGGCTTGCACATGAGCTTTCTCTTTCTCTCTCTAACCTCACTGTGTCACCCCAGGTGTGTCCTGTACCCTCCGGGGCATGTGAGTGATACACCTTGGCATTTCAAAGTTCCCTGATGGTTGCTGCTGAGACGTGTCTCACAATCCTAAGGGCCACAAGGGCTGGTCCAGCCAGTCCTGACTCCAAAAGGAGAATTTCTGTGGTGGCTATTCATAACTGGTATGAGATCTGTTGAGCAGAGCCCCAGGCATTCCCAGCAAAAGCTTCACTATCTACAGGCCAAGACCAACAGGCAGAGAAAGTCCTAGATGGGCCTGGGACATCTTGTGCCATAAAATAAGGAAGACTCAAGGAACCATGAGGATGAGTGGAAAGGACAGAGAAGCTTGAATGGCTCTTGCTAGACAAATCTGGGATACTTTGAGCATCAAAACAAATAAATGGCAATAAACCCTAACCCAGTAAATAATGAAAGAATCCATGAATTGTACTGCTACATAAACGGGAAAGAAAGGAAAGCTCTTGCAAACAAATGCAAACGAGCATAAAAGGAACAATCAAGTCAGAAAATCATCAATGGAAATTAAAACCAGTGGGTGAAAGTTTAATGTGAAGATGATATTTACATAATCTCACTTATCTCTCTGCAATTATTTATTATAAAGGGAAAAAACAGTAACTGTACAGAGGATCCCACCAAAAAAACCTAGTCAGATTGATTATGCATTATTGAAATGATAATAGTGTGCAGAGACAGCCCATAGGTAAACACCATTTTACTGATTTTGCCAGGGAAGGAAATTTCCAAGGCCAGACCATAATAACCCATGGATAGAGGTCAAACCAGTCAATCTTAAAGGAAATCAACCCTGAATATTCATTAGAAGGCTTGATGCTGAAGCTTGAATATTTTGGCCAACCTGTGAAGAGCTGACTGATTGGAAAAGATCCTGATGTTGGGAAAGATTGAAGGTAGAAGAAGAAGAGGGCAGCAGAAGATGAGATGGTTAGATAACATCACCGACTCAATGGACATGAACTTGAGCAAACTCTGGGAGAGAATAAAGGACAGGGCAGCCTGGTGTGCTGGTCCATGGGGTCGAAAAGAGATGGACGGACACAACTGAGCAACTGAATAACAGCAACAGAGATCACATTTTATCCTGTTATTCCTAGGACAACATGGGTACAGACACTCAAGAACTGTTTGTTGAATGTATGAATATCCATGGCTCATTAAGAAGCAATAAGAGAGAGTGAACTTTGCTAATCCTGGTATCTTGGCACCTTTAAACAACCCCAGTCCAGGAGTCAGAAGACTGGACTCTAGTCCCAGCAGTGGTGCTGAGCACCCAGGGCCTCAGCTGTCCTCTGCTCCAGTTCACTCCAGTTCAGCATCTCCATGACCTTTAACATCTCTAGGTCTCAATTTCCTTCCAAAACAAAAGGATAAATCTGCGAGTTTTACCACTAAACAGGTTTGAAACATGTTGGGTGATTTATTCCACACTTGTCCCCTACAGAAAATGCTCAGGGAATCAGCACTGGGACTTACCCAGATAAGGACATCCTGCCCCGAAAGACACTCTTTAAAATTCTGCTTGAAGAGGAAAAGATGCTCAACATCACTAATCATGAGGGAAATGCAAATGAAAAACCACAATGAGACACCAGCTCACACATATTAGGAGAGCTACCATGGTGGGTAGGGAAAGAAGAGAAAATAGTGTTGGCACGGATGTGGAGAAACTGGAACCCTGCACACTGGTGGTGGGGTTGTAAAATGGTGTGTGTATATATATATAGGCTATAGTCCATGGTGTTGCAAAGAGTTGAACACAACTGAGTGACTGAGTATGCACAAATCAAATAAATTCAAATTAAAACTGTCTGAATTATTTTTAACTTTAGGCCCAGAAAAAATGTAATTCAGGTACTTAAAGTTGACAATGAAATAAGCACATTAGGACTGTTAAGAGGGCAAATTGGTCCAAACCTGATGGAAAGCAATTCAGCCTTTTACTAGTTATTCTCCTTCTAGGAATATAGAAAGAGGAAAAATGCATCAAAATATACAGTCAGGGATAAGCATTACATCCTAATTAGCAATAAAATATACTAAACAAAAGTGAAAGACTGCATACATTTCAATTAAATACCACATTTTGACAGAAACTCACAGAGAAAGAACTTATGGTTGCCAGGGAGAAGGATGGGGGGGACGGGATAGGTAGGAAATTTGGGGTGGACAGGTACACACTGTTGTATTTAAAATGGATAACCAACAAAGACCTACTGTATAGCAGAGGGAACTCTGCTCAATGTTATGTGGCAGCCTGGATGGGAGGGGAGTCTGGGGGAGAATGGATACAGATGTATGTATGACTGAGTCCCTTTGCTATCCACCTGAAACTATCACAACATTGTCAGTTGGAGATATTCCAATACAAAATAAAAGCTTAATTAAAAAATAAATACCATGTTTTGAACATTATTTAATTCTATAAATGTTAACCACAGAAAATTAGGAAGGAATCAGGATCCAAAGATATTTAACTTGATAGAAAACTGTGCATAACTAACACAACATGGTTAAGCAACTATGCTCCAATAAAAATTAATTATAAAAAACCATGAGCTATAATTTGATTAAAAAAAAAAACTGTGCATGTGCAGATATTTCAAGGGGAAAGACTAAGAAATAACCAAAATATCAGCAAGTATTCTTGGCTAATAAAAACAAATCCTTAACCCTTTCTTATTCTATGTGCTCAGTTCTGTCTGACTCTTTGTGACCCCATAGACTGCAGCCCACCAGGCTCCTCGGTCCATGGTATTCTCCAGGCAACAATATTGGAGTGGGTTGCCATTTCTTTTACCAGGGAATCTTCCTGACCCAGGGATCATGTGTCTCCTGCATTGGCAGGTAGGTTCTTTAACTCTGTGCCACCTGGGAAGCCCTTCTTCTATAAAGCTTTTTTTATAAAAATAGAAAATATATATATTCTTTTCTAAAATTCACAATTACCAATAGCCATAATGTACAACTTCTCTTAGACTCTAAGTTCTACCTGTGCTGTGAAAACACTAAATCCCCCGTGAGATCATTTGTATAAAGACAATAAGCTAGTTATTGGCATCATTTACAAATTTAGAAAGCAGATGAAATGTAAGAAAAGCAAACACCCAATGAGAAGATGAAAACTTACTTTTTCTCTACAAGATGGGCCTTGTCTCTGGGCAGCACTTCCTGCCTAGACTCATTTCAACTTTCCCAGGACAGTGAGTGGGGGACACAAGGAAATCACTAAGCTACCTCAGATTTTACATACAGGATGGCAATCATGGTCAATGTCTAACTTCACAAAGTCTGGACCCCTTTTAAAAGTTAACACTGAAGTAACAATGCCAATGGGAGGAGAGGCTTAAAGCAGAAACCAACCTCTACCTTCAATCAGAATCTCCTGGAGCTTGTTTAACACCATCTTCAGGGTTTCTAACTTTACAGAACTGGTCTAGAAGAAATACGGGGGAGATTTTCATTTCTAACAAGCCAGGTAAGGAGGATGCAGCAGGTCTGAAAGTCATACTTTGGGAACAGCCACCCTAAAACTTGATTATAGAGACATTTCATGTGCATCATCTCCAACAGCAAAAATGTTAAGAACGTCCCTTGAGAAACTCCACCTACAAGACCAAAGGTGTGTTTGGAATCACCTTCTCCCTGTATTTAAGAACAAGTATACAAATAGAAGCAGCTCAGTACTGCAGTTACATACACAACAACACAGGCTCGGAAGCCAGACTATCTGTCTGGGATCCAACTCTCACTACTAGCTGTGTGATGGTAGGTAATTTGCTCAACCTCCTAGAATTTGGGGCAGAATGGATACATGTTTATATATGGCTGAATCCCTTTCCTGTCCACCTGAAACTATCCCAATATTGCAAATTGGCTATACTCCAATATAAAATTAAAAGTTTTTTTTAAAAAATTACTTAACCTCTCTGCTTTGGTGACTTCACATGTTAAATAAGAGGTCATAGCGCCTTCCACTCCAGCAGGAAAATTGGAAATGGGTACCTACCCAAATCAATAAGAAGTCCTCACATTCCCATTGCCATGCACATAGATTTTGAAAATCCACAACAGAACATGACTTGCCCTGATGAGTTCTTTGCCTTGTCTGAAGTTAAGGAGAGGTGTCCCTACTTTGTTATTATTTATGGTGCTTGTTGTTTAGTCATTAAGTTATATCTGACGCTTTTGCAACCCCATGGACCATAGCCTGCCAGGCTCCTCTGTCCATGGGGTTTCCCAGGAAAGAATACTGGTGTGGGTTGCCATTTCCTTCTCCAGGGGATCTTCCCCACCCAGGGATCAAACCCACGTCTCCTGGTCTCCTGCTATGGCAGGTGGATTCTTACCACTGGGCCAACAGGGACGCCCACACCCGTATTTTTTCTTCTTGACCCTTTTTCCTCTTTCTTTAAGGGCCACCAAATGGCCAAGAGATGTAGTTACATACTGAACACACCACCATCAGACAAGCCCAGAAGCTTCCATTTCCTGGGGGTCCCCAAGGCCGCCCCATATTAAACAAGAAAAAAGAAAGAAACATCAGAATTTGTGGGAAAGATAAACGGTTTAGGGTCCAGAAACAAAAGATACAATAATCACCCAAGTGTGATTAAACCCAAAGGTTCCTGCCCACCTAGTGGTCCCAGCTACCAGGTGGAAAACTTCAGTTAAGAGCTTCATCTCTCTGAGCCGCTTTTCATCTGTGTGTTTCCTCTGGGCTCAGGGACCCTTCAGTGCTTTCAGGAACAAATGACTCCTGGGCAGACTCCTTGGCAGACCAGCACCAAGACCCTGCACTGCTTCTCTAAAGTCTAGAGGTGCTGATAAGACCCCACAGGCTTCAGGGACCCCATCCCCAGGGTGACTCTCAGAGGTGGAAGCAGAGACATTCACAGTAAGGAAAGGGGCTGGTCAAATACATCCTCCAGTCCTCTCAGTGTATCCCAGGTAAAGGCAAAATGTGTTCAAGAATCATGTCCCCGTTCACTAAATAAAAAACAATAGTGTTCTTACACACGTGAAATGTGTCACAACTAGATACCAGGATGTACAGTGGGAGATGCGCACGGAGAGAAAGAGGGAGGGAGACATGGTCACAGACACAGGGACAAGGGAGCCTGGAGCAGCTGGAACTCAGCCTTCACCTCAGGAATGTGGGGAAAGGTGGGGCCATATTTGGAAGATGGCAAGGCTGCAGGGAACTAATTAGATAAAGGAAGGTGTTCATAGCTGCTTAGTGGGGAAAGGGTGCGAGATAGTTCAGAACTATGAATCCGGAGCTGTCCTGGGGAAGCCGGCTAAGGATGGAGTGCAGGGTCTGGTCCGTCTCCCGCTGGCGGTGACCCCCCTGGGCAGCCTGGGTTCTCAGCCTCCCTGCCTCCTGCTCCCGCTGCCCCCCTGCTCCCGGGACTAAGGAGGCTGACGGGGCAGCGAGCTGCAAGGCAGGGAGACCCTGCGCCCCGCCACCAAGTCCCTCTTCCCGGTCCTGCTACCCCTCCCGCCGCCTCACCCAGAGGGCGCAGACAGGGACCCCCGCGGCCGGCGTGGGGAGACCCCACCGCTACAAGCAGCCATCGGAAAGCGCTCCCTCGCCCTGACCCTCGACCCTCAGCCCCTGAAAGGCGCAGCGTCAGGCACTGGCCCCAAGGCGGCGGGGTGTCTCAGCCCAGGCGGGGCTCACCAGGAGAACAGCCGGGAGCAGAAGTTCGCGTCCTGCAGCGGGTTGGGCTTCTCCTCCTGGGACACCGGCCTCATCTTGCCCGCCTGGACCCGCGCGGGCCGGGGGCGTGGGGTGGGGGCAGCCGGGGGTCACACGCAGGTGTGAGGCGAGGCCGCAGGTGCCGCTGATGGAGGCGGTGGGGGAACCGCACGGCGCAGGGCGCAGGACCCCAGGTGCCCTTGTTCCCGCACTGGGCTGCAAACTCTACCAGAGGGCGCGCTCTGAGCCCGGGCCCCCACCCAGAAGGTGGAGAGGGAGGGGCGGGCTGCAGCAGAAACGCCCCTCCGCTGTGGTGAAGACCGGGAGAAAGCTGGCAGAAGGAGATAGCAGCCCGCCCTCCGGGCACGCTGCCCTCATTGGGACCAAACAAGGGCGCTGTGGGAAGGTCTCCAACTGGAATGGAGCAGGACCCTGGTGGGCTTTCCTGGGATAGACCCCACCCCACCGCGAGATACCCTGAGCTAGTGGCCAGTGCTGGTCAGTGGAGGTGAGAACTGATGACGGGCACAAAGCTGCCAGGCTACTTAGATGACAGCCCCAGGCTCCCTAGTGTCTGTTCTACTGCTAGGCTGGCCCTGAGGAATCCTGTTTTGATAAGAGGAGGGAAAAGGAAAGACCACAGCACATTCTTCTCCTGGCATGAAGGACAGTTACTCAGCAGTGAACTGAGCACAGAGAAAAGTACATAAGCAAGAAGTCAATGTTTACTTTGTTTATTCCTCAAATAAATAAATTTTAAATCAGCCAATAAGCGGGTATCAGTACAAGAGGGAAATAAAGAACTTCAAACCTTTTTCCCATATATGAAGCCCATGTGAACATATATGAAGAAAATAAGTGCATTCAAAAGTATTATTTCTGGAATGAATAAACAAAGTGTGGTATAAACACACAGTGGAGTATCATTCATCCTTAAAAAGGAAGGGAATTCTGACACGTGTTGTAGCGTGGATGAACCTTGAAGACTGTTATGTTGTGACTTAGAATACTTATTTAGTCTTCATGCTGTTGCTGGCACAGAACTCCTAAAACCCTTAGGTGCTCTAAGAGTGAAAAAGTATCTTGATAATTGTAACAAGCCCCTTTCAACTACACCTGAGTTTTAGTGAATGCATCTGTTTGTCAGAAAAACCAAACACCTGATTAAAGGGTTGGCAGTTTCAACACAGCCCCCACGTCCAGGGATAAGAGGGACTGGAAACAGTTGAACCACCAATGGCCAATGCTTTAATCAACCTTGTTTAACTATCTTTCTAAGAATGTTTCTATTACTCCTCAATAAAAAAACCAGCAGGATGAGGTTCACAGAGCTTCCCAGCTGGTGAACCTGTGCAGGAGCTGGGAGGGTGACTCACCTGGAAAGGCCTGGAAGCCCTGCCCCTCCCCCTACCTTGCTCTGCATCGCATCCATTTGGCTGTTTCTGACTTGAATCCTTTTATAATAAACTAGTTGAGTAAACTGTTTTCCTGAGCTGTAAGTCACTCTAGAAAATTACCAAACCCAAGGAGGGGGTTATGGGAACCCTGATTTATGATCAGTCCATCAGAAGAACAGGTAACCACCTGGACTCATGACTGGCTCTGAAGTTGAGAAGGGCCAGTCTTGTGAGACTGAGTCCTTAACCCATGATGAGGTCCAACACTAACTCCAGGCAGATAGTGTTAGAACTGACTTAAATTGCAGGACACAGTTGTGTCTGGTGAGTTGGAGAATTGGTTAGTATTGGTTAGTACACACATGGTGTCAAGAAGTACTGAGTCACCAAAAGACAAATACTGCGATTCCAGTTACATGAGGAGCCTCAGTTCAGTTCAGTTCAGTTGCTCAGTCGTGTTCAACTCTTTGGGAACCCATGAATTGCAATACGCCAGGCCTCCCTGTCCATCACCAACTCCCGGAGTTTACTCAAACTCATGCCGATCGAGTTGGTGATGCCATCCAGCCATCTCATCCTCTGTCGTCCCCTTCTCCTCCTGCCCCCAATCCCTCCAAGCATCAGGGTCTTTTCCAATGCGTCAACTCTATGCATGAGGTGGCCAAAGTACTGGAGTTTCAGCTTCAGCATCAGTCCTTCCAATGAACACCCAGGACTGATCTCCTTTAGGATGGACTGGTTGGATCTCCTTGCCTAGACTAGTCAAATTCATAGAAACACAAAGTAGAATGGTGTTTGCTGGGGGAGAGCCAGTGTGGGGAGTGTTTAATGGACACAGAGTTTCAGTTGGAAGATGAAAAAGCTCTGGAGATGGACTGTGGTGATGGTTCCACAGCAATGTGAATATAATCAATGCCCACAATAGTACATTTAAAAATGGTTAAAATAGTTCACTTGTGTTATGTATATTTTACCATGTAAGGGAGGAGAAAATTCCTTTTCCTTTTACCCTTCTAGGACCTCTGGCTGGGGCCTGGGAAATTCAATTGATGTAAGACAGATGAACAAGAGAAAAACAGTTTATTAACCTGTACGGCCAGAGAAGGCAATGGCACCCCACTCCAGTACTCTTGCCTGAAAATCCCATGGATGGAGGAGCCTGGTGGGCTGCAGTCCATGGGGTCGCACAGAGTCGGACACGACTGAAGCGACTTAGCAGCAGCAACAGCAGCCTCTACAGCATGCATGTGTATGCAAGAAGTCTTTCATCACACAGACAGTCGCTGTACTCACATGTGTTTGTAAAAGTGCTTCATTTTTAAGAAGATTCATGGGAAGGACTTTTGACAAGTACAGATTTCTGATAAGTTTCAAACCACAAGCTAAACTTTGTAAGAAATTATGGAGTCCTAATGGAAAACCTGATGCCTTCATAAAACCATTAACAAAAAGGACTAGTTGCTGAGTAAACTGGAGAATATGCTTATAAATTTTACTGTTTTTGTCTAAAATATTAGTGATTTAAGTTAGTGTTTTCCTAACATAAGAAACTCCTTTCCCTCAAGCTAATTATGATTTACAACAATTTGGTAAATTACACTCTATAAGTAGAATTAAAACATGTGTCTTTTCTTTCTACCTGATCCTTAGAAAAACTGGAAACTGTTAGGTTCCCAGAAGCTGTGTCAGATAAATAAGGAAGGCCACCTCCTAACAGGGGCGACTCTTTCACCTCTAGCTGAGTGACACATGTTCTCTGAACTCAGTTTCTCATCTGTAAAATGGGTATTAAAAAGTAATATCTGGGACTACCCTGGTAGTCCAGTGGTTAAGAATCTGCCTTGCAATGCAGGGGGAGTTGGTTTCAATCCCTGGTCAGGGAACTCAGAGCCCACATTACCTGCAGAGCAACTAAGCCTGAGCACCGCAGCTATTGAGCCTGCCCGCTCCATATAAGTCCATGCACCACAATGAAAGATCTCGCATGATACAACATAGGTCCTGAGTGCCACAACAAAGCCCCAACAAAGCCAAAATTAAAAAACAAAAGTAATAACTATCTCATGGAGTTATTGTTTGTGTGAAAGTGCTTGTTGTAATTTCTGATGCAGAAGGGATATTCAATAAGTGGAGGTTATTATAGCAAGATATTTTATCAGAATATTACATTAATTGTCCTTGCTATGGTATGAATGCTTGTGCTAAAGGAATGAAAATGGAATCCTTGAGGTTATAGCTTAAAGACTACTGGTGCTGGCATAAAGAGCACAGTTTGCAAGAAAACTTAACCAACCAAATTTTCCTCCAGAGAAGAAAGACTGAAACCCAAGTCAGAGGAGAGCAAAGGTCTGGGGACAAGAGGCAGAGAGTTGGCGACCCCTGTCCCCAGTGGTCACCATCCTCAACCTCCCAGGCAAGGGCAAAGTAGGGGGGATACAGGATATGACAGAACCTACCCCCCACCAAGTACAACTGGTTCCTTACCTCCTGCTAGAAGCCAGGTGAGTTGGCTGCTTTGCAGAGGAGACTCCCATACCATCATCTTGTCTTACAAGTAAAATAGAAAAACCTGATTTCCCACTTGGGGTCTGGAAAATTCAGAAAGGGGGAGGCAGCAGGCTTACAGAGTCTGTGAGCCAGGATGAGAGAATGCCATTGAGGGTGATGAAGCATGTGCTGTCCATCTGGGGAGCAAATGACAACCCAATTACATCCTTCCTTTAAAATCCCACAGCAGAGTTGATTTTAAAAACAGAATACATTAAAAAAAAAAAATTTGCCCAGAAAAGTGGAAACCAGACTTTGGTAAAGTTTAAGAAACAACACCAGGAAGATAAATAAGAACTCTTCCTAAAACTAGATTATCTGCTTTATAATCAGGTTAGACTTATAGTCTCTATTCTTCATCCTCCATGTTACAAGTGGTGCAGGAGAAAGAAAGATTTCATCATGAGAGACGTGACCGTACCAGGGACCAGCTTCCAAGTGAGGGTCTATGGCTTCCTGCAGGAGAGAGTTGAAGAGGGAGCTGAAATAGAGTGAAAATGGATTTATTCAGGGAGATACACACTCCATAGTCAAAATATGGACCCTCTCAGAAGGTGAGAGGACCCAGGTTGTTAGTTGTCATGGGCTGGGTAATTTCATACGATAGTAAGTGGGACCAATATTCTTGCTATTCCAGGGGAGGAACAAGGATTTTCAAGAACTGAACCACTGCACACTTTTGAAATGGAGCAGGACCCTATGGTCCTTGCCCTCATGTCTTCTGTCTACCTTTTGTCTGTTGAAAATCTTTAGCCAAAGAATAAATTTAATCCCAGAAGTGAGAACATGCAGATACAAAGAAAAACAGTTAAAGGAGACCAAATAATAATAAGATAGTCATTAAGCATAGTCAAGGACCTCTAATTCCTTCCCAAGGGCTATAGATAATATTCTGAACTGTATCCTGTGAGCTGTCTTATAGGTACTGAAAACCCCTCCAGGTAAAAGAACTACATGATGATCAGACTGTAGCCATGACATAAGCTGCCACAGTTCTGAGAATGGACCTTGAGAAATGGGAATAAACCAATCCTGAACTGAAGAGTAACTATACTTAAAATAAGATGAAGCTGGTCAGACCACCAGTGATCAATCTCAAGATGACTGTCAGCGCTGACTCTGCTGTTTCTACAGTAACCCTCTCCCTCTGTCTATAAAAGCTCTTGTCCATTCATTCTCAAGGGAGCAGGCAGTCAGCCTTTGGACAGGTGCCCATCCTCCTCCCCCACCACCACATACTGGCATCCAAAATAAAGTAAATGTTCCTTTCTACCAACCTGGCCTCCTTATTGGCTTTTGAGTGCAAGAAGCTAGACCACCTCTTCAGTATCACTTTTGGCTTTCTATGGTCAGCCTTGGAACTATCACAGCACCTGTCATGTTGAGATGGGAGTGAATTTTAGTGTTATAATGAAGGTATAATAAATTAGAGGTCAGAGGCCACACCCATACTCAACACCATCTTGATTTTAGCTGGTTCAAGCCAGTTTTTGTGGGATCCTGTTTTTCTCAATATCTGTGCCCCCTTCCTTCCTGTCTCATAAGCATAGAAACACTGTTTCCAGAGTGATGAGGCTGTGTCAGCCTCTCATCTGGGAGTCCAGACCTGGTTCTCTGTGTATCCTGATGCTTAGGCCCTTCCCTTTCCCATTTAAACAATACCAGGTTGTCTTCCTCAAATGAAGGGCACCACAGACTCCCACTTATTTCAGGAGCAACATCAAGCCCCAGCCAAGAGGGAGTTACCTTATGTGTAAAAAAACAAAACTGATTATATCAATACCTTCCCTTTTGGATCTTCAGGCATAGAAGAGAAATTTGTCTCTTTCTCTTCATCAAGATTATCTCAAAAGGTAACAAAGGAAACAGTCATTAAAGGTAAGCTGGGGCCCTTAATATTCAGGGAGGCTGGGCTGTGAAGGAACAGTCACTGATAAAGCCCATCAACCATTCCCTGGGAGTAAAGTCAGAATCTGGATAATGAAGTGAAGTTTCCCTTTTATCTCTCCCTTTGTGCTGAGTCTTGTTTCACTTGCTCACAGGGCGCCTCATGCAGAAGCCTCGCACCTGGTCCTTCGGACGAGACTCCCTGGTGTGAAATGGCTGTGCCGACACCTCAGCTCTGAGGGCCGTGTGCAGAGTCTCTGTGCCCGGCCCTGTGATTCAAGATGGCGGCCAGGGGACCGTGTGGAGAGATGCTGAGCCCAGAACAGTGATTCAAGATGGCGACCGGGGGACCGTGTGGAGAGATGCTGAGCCCAGAACAGTGATTCAAGATGGCGGCCAGGGGACCGTGTGGAGAGATGCTGAGCCCAGCACTGTGATTCAAGATGGCGACCGGGGGGGGGGGGCGTGTGCAGAGATGCTGAGCCAGCACTATGATCTGGAGCCATAGGCAGCACAGCTGAGCCTGTCCTGTGAGAACCCACCCATCCCCCAGCTGACAGGAATCACACACAGCAGTCCCAGGGGTGCTTTTAGGAGAAAGCCTGTCCTCTATAGCACATTCTATGGACACAAGCCATACCTGACAGAGGTGGCTTAGTGGTAGAAAACCTGCCTGCCAGTGCAGGAGACTCACATTGATCCCTGGGTCAGGCAGATCCCCTGGAGCTGAAATTGGCAACCGGCTCCACTATTTTTGTCTGGGAAACCCCATTGACAGAGGAGCCTGGAGGGCTGCAGTCCATGCAGTTGCAAAGAATCAGACGTGACTGAGTGAGCACACACACACCTGGCAGAAGGAAGCCTTTGGCCTTTGGGGTCTGACTGGGGAGGGTCGGTAACAAAATAGGAAGAAATCAAAACCATCTTTGGTTTTCCTGGTGGCTCAAGATGGTAAAGAATCTGCCTGCAATGGAGGAGACCCAGGTTCAATCCCTGATTTGAGAAGATTCCCTGGAGAAGGGAATGGCCCCCCACTCCAGTATTCTTCCCTGGAGAAGTCCATGGAATTCTGGTGGGTTATGTAATTTGTGGAGTCACAAACAGTTGGACACAACTGAGCAACTTACACTTGTTCACACTTTCTAGCAATGAAAGCAGCTGCCATTTGGGAAGACACGAGATCTTTTGCCTTCAACAACGGTTCTCACTTGGCTGCAGGGTGGAATCACCTGTGGGGTTTTAAAAAGTGTTGACTCCTGCCTCCCCTCCCCCGA
>CM035254.1:15193365-15244365 GCA_020226045.1 Muntiacus reevesi | reverse complement strand
TATAAGAGATACACAGTAAATAATTTGAGCCTGAGTGTAATAAAAATTGCAGTAGAAAGTAGGGGAAATATTTATACTTATGGGCATATTTGTTTAATTTATATATAAAGCTAGTACAAAGTCTTCAGTTCAGTTCAGTCGCTCAGTCGTGTCCAACTTTTTGCTACCCCATGAACCACAGCACGCCAGGCCTCCTTGTCCATCACCAACTCCTGGAATTTACCCAAACTCACGTCCATTGAGTCAGTGATGCCATCCAACCATCTCATCCTCTGTCGTCCCCTTCTCCTCCTGCCCTCAATCTTTCCCAGAATGAGGGTCTTTTCAAATGAGTCAGCTATTCACATCAGATGGCCAAAGTATTGGAGTTTCAGCTTCAACATCAGTCCTTCCAATGAACACCCAGGGCTGATCTCCTTTAGGATGGACTTGTTGGATTTCCTTGCAGTCCAAGGGACTCTCAAGAGTCTTCTCCAACACCACAGTTCAAAAACATCAATTCTTCAGCGCTCAGCTTTCTTTATAGTCCAATTTTCACATGCATACATGACTACTGGAAAAATTGCTTCTTTAGTCTTACTCAAAGAGAAAATTGGATTTCTAGATATTTCTTCAGTGCAGAGCGATTATACTAAAGCTGCTTATGTAGCAACTCTTTTTTGTCAGGCTTTCACTCTCAGGATAATAAACTACAACCAAAACCAACTTTAAGAAGCACTTTAACCTCACTGACAAGGGATTCATCCCCAAAGAGATGACATAATCTGGAAGCATTTACTTTTTCCCCAAGTTTTGCTCAGTGTTTTTAAACCAACTTGACAGTTAATTTGCTGTCAGGTCACTGTTGTCTGACTTGTATGATACCAATGTACTTTTTAGATAAATTGAATTTTATTTTCTTGAATTAAGAAATTTCTCAGCTCTGAATGTCTGTATAAACAACCCTCAAATCTCAGAGTCTGAAAGCTAAAAATACTAACTAATCATAACAAACCCCAAATGCCTTTGGCAGAATATAAATGATATAGATTGCTAAGTGCCTGTAATCATAGTCTAAAGCTTTGATTTTCTTCTATCACTATAACATTATAATAGTAAAACATTGGGTTAGGGCTTGATCTACTAGTAAACTAGGGTAATCAAACTATTTAAATACCAGCCAGTCTTACCACCCAAATAGACTCTGTATTCTCCCTGTCCTGCCCCTTTCTGAAATATTGTTGGAGTTATAAGAAGTTACTGTGAAACATTGTGTACTAACAGGTTTCTTTCTGCTGCTTAACAGGTTTTGGATTCAGGAAGACTGGAAGAATATGATGAGCCATATGTTTTGCTGCAAAATAGAGACAGCCTGTTTTACAAGATGGTGCAACAACTGGGCAAGGCTGAGGCTGCTGCCCTCACTGAAACAGCAAAACAGGTGAGCCCACTGTGGGGAGTTTTAATTAAAATTTATCTCCACAGTTCACTCCTCACGATTTGGTAGCAGGGGTCCAATAACAAGCTCTCTGTGTCCTTTTCAATCATAAGCCTCCAGAGACAAAGCTTCATGAATGGATCTTAACATGTTGCAGGTGGAAGACAGGTCTGCTGGGACTCTGCAGAAGCAGTGGGGATGGGGTCAGGATGTGTGCATGCACATGCACCTGAGAGAGATTTTGGATTGGACTTGGCACACATTTAGACTCTGGGTTCAGATTCTCACAGAGCACAGAACACCCATTTTGCAGACCTTTCACATTCATTCTGATTGGCGCTCAGCACATTCGTGATACAGGTCCTGTCAAAGAATATCCAGGAAATTTGAGAGTAAGGGAAAAATTTTGGAGTGTTTTGATTCTAGGATAATCTTCCAGGGAAAAGTGTAGGTCTCTTCTGTGTTCTGATCTGTAAATAAAACTCCTACCTGATCCTGTCACTTTCTCTCTAATTCTTTGTTGTTTACAATTAGGTGCATTTGCCCCCCATGCTTTCTCTAGCTTACGGAAAATGAAGTTGTCATCAGGACCAATCAAGATCTCACAACACCTTCACACTGTAGTCTGAGTGGTGCTGAAGGTCACAGAGCACTTTCAGAGATGAGCTGTGGGAGGCACTAAGCACTGTGTGTGGTGTGAGGAAGGTGCTCAGTGAGGAACACTCAGGTCATGTGGTTTTGTAATGAAAAATTTGGTCTTGTTTCCAATGCTGAATGAGAATAATGAAGACAAGTTTCAAAGAATAAAGGAAAGAAATTTGTTAATTTGCTAGCAAATGAGTAGGATAGCAGACTAATATTTTAAGAACTACCATCCTGCCTTCTAAGAGATAGCAAGATGTATTTAAAGAAAACTTTTAGGGTGCCTATATGACGGCTGTCACATATAGTTGATTTTTTCTTAGGATAGCTATTTCCATGATGTTATCCCTGGTCATTTTGATCCCCTGGTCCCAGTCAAATGTTCCTTTTTTGATATTTTTTGCTTTGCTGACTTCATGGCCTTGGGTTTCTGTGGTTAAGACAAGAGGAACAAGCAGAAATGGCAAGAATGCCTACACTGAGGTCTGGTTTAAGGAACTTAGTCATTGTCATGCAGCTGCCTGTAATTCTTTCTGGAACAAGGTGAGAGTGGGGTTGATGGAAGGATGGAGGGAGGGAATGATGGTCTGGTGCTCTTGCCCCTTGAGAGGCATGACTTGAGGTGGGATGAGGCTTCTAACTGTGTGTGGTGAGGCTTCCCCATTGAAACTAAATCTCTGATCATTAAATTATAGGTGCACTTTTACTTCTTCATACTTTATACTTCACATTTCCCAGATTTTTCACTTGTAAAGAATAAATTTACTTGTGTAATATTTTAAATATCTCTTAAAAACATATGCCGAGTATCTCACAGTATTTCTGTTAGATATACTGTGGAAAATTCTTCAAGAGATAGGAATACCAGACCACCTTACTTACCTCCTGGGAAATCGGTATGCAGGTCAGGAAGCAACAGTTAGAACTGGACAGAAAACAACAGACTGGTTGCAAACTGAGAAAGAAGTACGTCAAGGTCCTATATTGTCACTCTGCTTATTTAACTTAAATGAAGAGTACATCATGTGAAATGCTGGGCTGGAAGAAGCACAAGCTAGAATTAAGATTTCCAGGAGAAATATCAATAACCTCAGACACGCAGATGACACCACCCTTATAGCAGAAAGCAAAGAAGAACTAAAGAGCATCTTGATGAAAGTGAAAGAGGAGAGTGAAAAAGCTGGCTTAAAACTCAAATTCATAAAACTAAGATAATGGTATCCGGCCCCATCACTTCATGACAAATAGATGAGGAAACAATGGAAACAGTGAGAGACTTTATTTTCTTGGACTCCAAAATCACTGCAGATGGTGACTGCAGCCATGAAATTAAAAGACGCTTGCTTCTTGGAAGAAAAGCTATGACAAACCTAGACAGCAAATTAAAAGGCAGAGACATGACTTTGCTGACAAAGATCTGTCTAGTCAAAGCATGGTTTTTCCTGTAGTCATGTATGGATGAAGAGTTGGACTACAATGAAAGCTGAGCACCAAAGAATTGAGCCTTAAAAAAAAATTTATTTTACTTTACAACATTGTATTCATTTTGCCATACATTGACTTGAATCTGCCATGGTTGTGCATGTGTTCCCCATCCTGAAGCCCACTCCCAACTCCCTCCCCATCCCATCCTTCTGGGTCATCCCAGTGCACCAGCCCCGAGCATCTGTATCATGCATCAAACCTGGGCTGGCAATTTGTTTCACATATGATAATTTACATGTTTCAGTGCCATTCTCCCATATCATCCTGCCTTCACCCTCTCCCCACAGAGTCCAAAAGACTGTTCAATACATCAGTGACTCTCTTCTTGTCTCGCATACAGGGTTATCATTATCATCTTTCTAATTTCCATATATATACATTAGTATACTGTATTGGTGTTTTTCTTTCTGGCTTAATTCACCCTGTATAATAGGCTCCATTTTCATCCACCTCATTAAAACTGATTCAAATGTATTCTTTTTAATGGCGGAATAATAATCCATTGTGCATATGTACCACAGCTTTCTTATCCATTCGTCTGCTGATGAGCATCTAGGTTCCTTCCATGTCCTGGCTATTATAAACACTGCTGTGATGAACATTGGAGTACACGTGTCTCTTTCAATTCTGGTTTCCTTGGTGTGCATGCCCAGAAGTGGGATTGCTGGGTCATATGGCCGTTCTATTTCCAGTATTTTAAGGAATCTCCACACTGTTCTCCATAGTGGCTGTATTAGTTTGCATTCCCACCAACAGTGTAAGAGGGTTCCCTTTTCTCCACACCCTCTCCAGCATTTATTACTTGTAGACTTTTGGATAGCAGCTATTCTGACTGGCGTGACATGGTACCTCATTGTGGTTTTGATTTGCATTTCTCTGATAATGAGTGATGTTAAGCATCTTTTCATGTGTTTGTTAGTCATCTGTATGTCTTCTTTGGAGAAATGTCTGTTTAGTTCTTTGGCCCACTTTTTGATTGGGTCATTTATTTTTCTGGAATTGAGCTGAGAAGTTGCTTGTATATTTTTGAAATTAATTCTTTGTCCATTGCTTCATTTGCTATTATTTTCTCCCATTCTGAAGGCTGTCTTTTCACTTTGCTTATAGTTTCCTTTGTTGTGCAGAAGCTTTTAAGTTTAATTAGGTCCCTTATTTATTTATTTATTTTTTTGCTTTTATTTCCAATATTCTGGGAGGTGGGTCATAGAGGATCCTGCTGTGGTTTATGTTGGAGAGTGTTTTGCCTATATTCTCCTGTAGGAGTTTTATAATTTCTCATCTTACATTTAGATCTTTAATCCATTTTGAGTTTATTTTTGTGTATGGTGTTAGAAAGTGTTCTAGTTTCACTCTTTCACAAGTGGTTGATCACTTTTCACAGCACCACTTGTTGAAGAGATTGTCTTTTCTTCATTGAATATTCTTGCCTCCTTTGTCGAAGATAAGGTGTCCGTAGGTGCATGGATTTATCTCTGGGCTTTCTATTTTGTTCCATTGATCTATATTTCTGTCTTTGTGCCAGTACCACACTGTCTTGATGACTGTGGCTTTGTGGTAGAGACTGAAGTCAGGCAGATTGATTTCTCCAGTTCCATTCTTCTTTCTCAAGATTGCTTTGGCTATTCGAGGTTTTTTTTTTTTTTTTTTTTTGTATTTTCATACAAATTGTGAAATTATTTGTTCTATTTCTCTGAAAAATACCATTGGTAGCTTGATAGGGATTGTGTTGAATCTATAGATTGCTTTGGGGTGGTATACTCATTTTCACTATATTGATTCTTTTGATCCATGAACATGGTATGTTTCTCCATCTATTTGTGTCCTCTTTGATTTCTTTCTTTTTTTTTTCCCTCTTTGATTTCTTTCATAAGTGTTTTATAATTTTCTATATATATGTATTTTGTTTCTTTGGTAGATTTATTCCTAAGTATATTATTCTCTTCGTTGCAATGGTGAATGGTATTGTTTCCTTTATTTCTCTTTCTGTTTTCTCATTGTTAGTATATAGGAATGCAAGTGATTTCTGTGTGTTGATTTTATATCCTGCAATTATACTACATTCATTGATTAGCTCTAGTAATTTTATGGTGGAGTCTTTAGGGTTTTCTATGTAGAGGATCATGTCATCTGCAAACAGTGAGAATTTTACTTCTTGTTTTCCAATCTGGATTCCTTTTATTTCTTTTTCTGCTCTGAT
This sequence comes from Muntiacus reevesi, assembly GCA_020226045.1. Taxonomy (NCBI): domain Eukaryota; kingdom Metazoa; phylum Chordata; class Mammalia; order Artiodactyla; family Cervidae; genus Muntiacus; species Muntiacus reevesi. The sequence goes on along the minus strand of CM035254.1, from coordinate 15,238,624 downwards.
TGCTGTGGCCAAAACTTCCAACACTATGTTGAATAGTAGTGGTGAGAGTGGGCACCCTTGTCTTGTTCCTGACTTTAGGGGAAATGCTTTCAACTTTTCACCATTGAGGATAATTTTTGCTGTGGGTTTGTCACATACAGCTTTTATCATGTTGAGGTATGTTCCTTCTATTCCTGCTTTCTGGTTTTTTTTTTTTTTTAAATCATAAATGGATGTTGAATTTTGTCAAAGGCTTTCTCTGCATCTATTGAGATGATCATATGGTTTTTATTTTTCAATTTGTTAATATGGTGTATTACATTGATTGATTTGCCGATATTGAAGAAACTTTGCATCCCTGGGATAAAGCTCATTTGGTCATGATGTATGATCTTTTTAATATGTTGTTGGATTCTGTTTGCTAGAATTTTTTAAAGTATTTTTGCATCTATATTCATCAGTGATATTGGCCTGTAGTTTTCTTTTTTTGTGGCATCTTTGTCAGGTTTTGGTATTAGGGTGATGGTGGCCTCATAGAATGAGTTTGGAAGTTTACCTTCCTCTGCAATTTTCTGAAATAGTTTGAGTAGGATAGGTGTTAGCTCTTCTCTAATTTTTTGGTAGAATTCAGTTGTGAAGCCGTCTGGTCATGGGCTTTTTTTTGCTGGAAGATTTCTGATTACAGTTTCAATTTCCATGCTTGTGATGGGTCTGTTGAGATTTTCTATTTCTTCCTGGTTCAGTTTTGGAAAGTACTTTTCTAAGAATTTGTCCATTTCTTCCAGGTTGTCAATTTTCTTGGCATAGAGTTGCTGATAGTAGTCTCTTATGATCCTCTGTATTTCTGTGTTGTCTGTTGTGATCTATCCATTTTCATTTATAATTTTGTTGATTTGATTCTTCTCCCTTTGTTTCTTGATGAGTCTGGCAAATGGTTTGCCAATTTTATTTATCTTCTCAAAGAACCAGCTTTTGGCTTTGTTGATTTTTGCTATGGTCTCATTTGTTTCTTTTGCGTTTATTTCTGCCCTAATTTTTAAGATTTCTTTCCTTCTACTAACCCTGGGATTCATAATTTCTTTCTTGTCAAGTTGCTTTATGTGTAGGGTTAGGTTATTTATTTGACTTTTTTCTTGTTTCTTGAGGTAAGCCTGTATTGCTATGAACCTTCCTCTTAGCACTGCTTTTACAGTGTCCCATAGGTTTTGGTTGTTGTATTTTAATTTTCATTCATCTCTATGCATATTTTGATTTCTTTTTTGATTTTCTTCTGTGATTTGTTCTTTATTCAGCAGCATGTTTTTCAGCCTCCATATGTTGGAATTTTTAATAGTTTTCCTCCTCTAATTGACATCTAATCTTACTGCATCATGGTCAAAAACGATGCTTGGAATGATTTCAATTTTTTTGAATTTGCCAAGGCTAGATTTATGGCCAAGGATGTGATCTATCCTGGACAAGGTTCCATGTGCACTTGAGAAAAAGTTGAAATTCATTGTTTTGGGGTGAAATGTCCTATAGATATTAATTAGGTCTAATTGGTCTATTGTATCATTTAAAGTTTGTGTTTCCTTGTTAATTTTCTATTTCATTGATCTATCCATAGGTGTGAGTGGGGTATTAAAGTCTCTCACTATTATTGTGTTATTGTTAATTTCCCCTTTCATACTTGTTAGCATTTGTCTTACACATTGTGGTGCTCCTATGTTGGGTGCATATATATTTATAATTGTTATATCTTCTTCTTGGATTGATCATTTGATTATTGTGTGGTGTCCATCTTTGTCTCTTTTCACAGACTTTGTTTTAAAGTCTATGTTACCTGATATGAGTGTTGCGACTCCTGCTTTCTTTTGGTCTCTATTTGCATGGGATATCTTTTTCCAGTCCTTCACTTTCAGTCTGTATGTGTCCCTTGTTTCATGGTGGATCTCTTGTAGACAACATATATAGGGGTCTTGTTTCTGTATTCATTGAGCCAGTCTTTATCTTTTGGTTGGGGCATTCAACCCATTTATACTTAAGGTTATTATTGATAAGTATGATCCCATTGCCATTTACTTTATGTTTTTGGGTTCGAGTTTATACTCCCTTTCTGTGTTTCCTGTCTAGAGAAGATCCTTTACATTTGTTGGAGAGCTTGTTTGGTGGTGCTGAATTCTCTCAGCTTTTGCTTGTCTGTAAAGCTTTTGATTTCTCCTTCATATGTGAATGATATCCTTGCTGGGTACAGTAGTAATCTGAGCTGTAGGTTATTTTCTTTCATCACTTTAAGTATGTCCTGCCATTCTCTTCTGGCCTGAAGAGTTTCTATTGAAAGATCCGCTGTTATCCTTATGGGAATCCCCCTGTGTGTTACTTGTTTTTCCCTTGCTGCTTTTAATATTTGTTCTTTGTGTTTGATCTTTGTGAATTTGATTAATATGTGTCTTGGGGTGTTTCGCCTTTGGTTTATCCTGTTTAGGACTCTCTCGGTTTCTTGGACTTGGGTGATAATTTCCTTCCCCACTTTAGGGAAGTTTTAAACTATTATCTCAAGTATTTTCTCATGGTCTTTCTTCTTGCCTTCTTCTTCTGGGACTCCTATGATTCGAATTTTGGAGCATTTAACATTGTCCCAGAGGTCTCTGAGGTTGTCCTCATTTCTTTTAATTTTTTTTTCTTTTTTCCTCTCTGTTTCATTTATTTCTACCATTCTATCTTCTACCTCACTTATCCTATCTTCTGCTTCAGTTATTCTACTGTTGGTTCCTTCCAGTGTGTTTTTTATCTTATTTATTGCATTATTCATTGTATATTGACTCTTTTTTACTTCTTCTAGGTCCTTGTTAAACCTTTCATGCATCTTTTCAATCCTTGTCTCCAAGCTATTTATCTGTAACTCCAATTTGCTTTCAAGATTTTGGATCATTTTCACTATCATTATTCAGAATTCTTTATTAGGTAGACTCCCTATCTCCTCCTCTTTTGTTTGGTTGGTGGGCATTTATCCTGTTCCTTTACCTGCTGGGTATTTCTCTGCATTTTCATCTTGTTTATATTGCTGTGTTTGGGGTGGCCTTTCTTTATTCTGGCAGTTGGTGGTTCCTCTTTATTGTGGAGGTTCTTCACTGTGGGTGGGGTTGTATGGGTGGTTTGTCAGTGTTTCCTGGCTAGGGAAGCTTGTGTCAGTGTTCTGGTGGGTGGAGCTGGATTTTTCTTTCTGGAATGCAATGAAGTGTCTAGTAATAAGTTTTGAGATGTCAGTTGGTTTGGTGTGCCTTTGGTCAGCCTGTGTATTGAGATTCATGTTTATGTTCCTGTGTTGCTGGAGAATTTGTGTGGTATGTCTTGTTCTGGAGCTTGTTGGCCCTTGGGTGATGCTAGCTTTCAGTTTAGGTATGGAGGCTTTTAATGAGCTTCTATCATTTAGTGTTCCGTGGATTCAGGAGTTCTCTGGTGTTCTCAGGATTTGGACTTAAGCCTCCTGCCTCTGGTTTTCAGTCTTATTCTTATGGTAACCTCAAGACTTCTCCATCTATACAGCACCAATGATAAAACATCTAGGTTAATGATGACAAGTTTCTCCACAGTGAGGGACACCTGGAGAAGTACACAGAGTTACATGGAGAAGGGAAGAGGTAAGAGGGGGTTAGAGTTGACCAGGAGGAGCAGAGTGAGTATCAAAAGGGGAGAGAGCAAACTAGCCAGTAATCACTTCCCTATGTGCTCTCTACAGTCTGGACCCCTCATAGATGTTCACGGAGTTACACAAAGAGGAGAAGAGGGAGGAAGGAGGCAGAGGTGGCCAGGAGGATAAAAGGGGGAATCAAAAGGAGAGAGACAGATCCAGCCAGTAATCAGTTCCACATCTTTTTAAAAAAATTATTTGTGTTAATCGGAGGCTAATTGCTTTACAATATTGTGGTAGTTTTGTCATACATAGACATGGATCAGCCACAGGTGCACATGTGTTCCCCCATCCTGATCCCCCTCTTCCATCTCCCTCCCCACCTCATCCCTCTGGGTTGTCCCAGAACACCAGCTTTGAGTGCCCTGCTTCATGCATCGAACTTGCACTGGCCATCTATTTTACATATGGTAATATACATGTTTCAGTGCTATTCTCTCAAATCATCCCACCCTCGCCTTCTCCCACATAGTCCAAAAGTCTGTTCTTTACATCTGTGTCTCTTTTGCTGCCTTGCATATATGATCATCGTTACCATCTTTCTGAATTCCATATATATGTGTTAATATACTGTATTGGTTTTTCTCTTTTTGACCTACTTAATTCTGTATAATAGGGTCCAGTTTCGTCTACCTCACTAGAACTGACTCAGATGTGTTTTTTTCATAGCTGAGTAATATTCCATCATGTATGTGTACCACAACTTCCTTATCCATTTGTCTGTCAATGGATATCTAGGTTGTTTTCATGTTCTAGCTATTGTAAACAGTGCTGCAATGAACATTGGCATATGTGTGTCTCTTTCAGTTCTGGTTTCTTTGGTGTGTATGCCCAAACAATACTTTGTCGATGGACGTTTAGGTTGTTTTCATGTTTTGGCTATTGTAAATACTGCTGCTATGAACATAAGCATGCATGTATCTTTTTGAATTCTAGTTTTTTCTGGGTATATGCCCAGGAATGGGTTTGCTGGATCATAAAGTAATTCTATTTTTAGTTTTCTGAGGAACCTCTTTATTGTTTTCCATAGTAGCTGTATCAATTCCAACTTACATTCCCACCATTAGTGTGGGAGGGTTCCATTTTCTCCACACCCTCTCCGTCATTTATTAATTGTAGACTTTTTAATGATGGACATCCTGACCAGTGTTAGGTGGTAAATTTGATTTGCATTTCTCTAATAATTAGTGATGTCAAATATCTTTTCAGGTGCCTACTGGCCATCTGCATGTCTTCTTTGGAGTAATATCTATTAAGATCTTCTGCCCATTTTTTGGTTGGGTTGCATGTTTTTATTTTGTTGAGTTGTATCAGCTGTTTGTATATTTTGGAGATTAAGCCCTTGTCTGTTACATCATTTACAAATATTTTTCTCCCATTCTACAGGTTGTCTTTTTGTTTTGTTTTATCACTTCCCTTGCTGTGCAAAGTCTTGTAAGCTTGTTTAGGTCCCATTTGTTTATTTTTAATTTTTAATTCTATTGCCTTAGGAGACTGACTTAAGAAAACATTGGTATGATTTATGTCAGAGAATGTTTGCCTATGCTTTCTTCTAGGCATTTTATGGTGTCATGTCTTATGTTTAAGTCTTTAAGTCATTTTGAGTTTATTTTTGTGCATGTGAGGGTGTGTTCTACCTTCATTGCTTTGCATGCAGCTGTCCAACTTCCTTAGCACCACTTGCTGAAGAGACTGTCTTTTCCCCATTTTAAATTCTTACTTCCTTTGTTGAAGATTAATTGACAGTAGGTATGTGGGTTTATTTCTGGGCTGTCTATTCTATTCCATTGATTTTTACGCTATTTTCACACCAATACAACACTGCTTTGATTATTGTAGCTTTGGAGTATTATCTGAAGTCTGAGACAGTTATGCCTCTAGGTTTGTTTTTTTTCCCCTCAACATTTCTTTGGCGATTCCGGGTCTTTTGTGGTTCCATATAAAATTTTAGGTTATTTGTTTTAGTTCTGAGAAAAATGTCATGGGTAGTTTGATAAGGATCACATTAAACCTTTAGATGTCTTTGGATAGTATTGCCATTTTAACAATATTGATTCTTCTAATTTAAGAACATAGAATATCTTTCAATTTATTTCAGTCATCTTTAATTTCCTTTATCAGTGTTTTATAGTTCTCAGTGTATGTCTTTCACCTCCTTGGTTAGGTTTATTCCAAGTTTTTTTTCTTTTTCTTTTCTTTTTTCTTGGTGTGAGTTTTAAAAGGTATTCTGTTTCTGATATTTCATTGTTAGTGTAAAGTATTGCAAGCAATTTCTGAATGTTAATCTTGTATCTTGCTACTTTGCTGAATTCATTTATTAGATCTAGCAGTTTTAGTGTGGAGTATTTAGGGTTTTCTTTATATAGTGTCATGGAATCTGCATATAGTGACAGTTTCACCTCTTCCCTTCCAATTTGGATGCATTTTATTTCTTTTAATTGTCTTCTAACTGTGGCTAGAACATCCAATACTATGTTGAAAAGAAGTGGTGAGAATGGGCATCCTTGTCTTATTCCAGATTTTAGCAGGAAGTCTTTTAGCTTTTCACTATTGAGTATTATATTGGCTGTGGGTTTGTTGTAAATGGCTTTTATTATGTTGAGATATGTTCCCTCTACTCCCACATTAGTAAGAGTTTTTATTATGAATAGGTGTTGAATTTTATCAGATCCTTTTTCTGCATTTATTGAGATGATCAGGTGTTTTTTCTTTTTGCTTTTTTTTAACTTTTCTTTTGTTAATATGGTATATTATATTGATTTGCATGTGTTGAACCATCCTTATGAATCTGAAATGAATACCCACTTGGTCACCATACCCATACCCACTTGGTTATGGTGTATGACCTTTTTTATGTGTAGGTTTATTTAATTTGCTAACATTTTGTTGATAATTTTTATGTCTACCAATAGACTCATCAGAGATTTTGGCCTGTAATTTTCTTTTTTGGTGTTATCTTTGTCTGATTTATTATCAGGGTGATGGTGGCTTCATAGACTGTTTTTGGGAGCATTCCCTCCTCTTTAATCTTTTGGAAGAATTTGAGAAGAATTGGTATAAGTTTTTTTTTTTTTTTTTGTATGTTTGGTAGAATTTGGCTGTGAAGCCATCTGGTCCTGGACTTTTGTCTGTAGGGAGTTATTAAAATATAGATTCTATTTCAGTTCTAGTGATCTATCTGTTCAAATTATCTATTTCTTCTTGCTTCAGTTTTAGTTGGGTTCTGTGTTTCTAGAAAGTTGTCCATTTTTTCTACATTGCAAAATTTGTTGGCATATAATTGGTATTCTCTTACGGTTTTTTGTATTTCTGTGGTATCAGTTGAGATTTTTCCTTTCTGATTTTCTATTTTGTTTGTTTGGGTTCTCTCTCCTTTCTTCCTGGTGAGCCTGGCTAGAAGTTTATCAATTTTGTTTACTCTTTCGAAGCACTAGCTCTTGGTTTTGTTGGTTTTTTTCTATTTTTAAAATCTCTATTTTATTTATTTTCCCTCAATCTTTATTATTTCCTTCTTTCTGTTGATTTTAGGTTTTGTTTGTTCTTTTTCTAATTCTTTTAGGTGGTAGGTTAGGTTGTTTACTTGAGATTTTTCTGTTTGTTGATGAGGCCTGTACGACTATAAACTTCCCTCTAAGAATTGCTTTTGCTGCATAGCATAGATTTTGTGGGGCTTCCCCGATTGCTCAGTGGTAAAGTGAAAGTGAAAGTTGCTCAATCATGTCCGACTCTTTGGGACCCCATGGACTTTATAGTCCATGGAATTTTGCAGGCAAGAATACTGGAGAGGGTAGTCTTTCCCTTCTCCAGTGGATCTTCCCAACCCATGTCTCCTGCATTGCAGGAAGTTTCTTTACCAGCTGAGCCACAAGGTAAACCCAAGAATACTGGAGTGGGTAGCCTATTCCTTCTTCAGGGGAACTTCCCAACCCAGGAATCAAACCTAGGTCTCCCACATTGCAGGTGGATTCTTTACCATCTGAGCCACAAGGGAAGCCCCATACAGTGGTAAAGTACCTGCATGCAATGCAGGAGACACAGGAGATGCAGGTTCAATCCCTAGGTTGGGAAGATCCCCTGGAGGAGGACACGGCAACCCACTCCAGTATTCTTGCCAGGAAAATCCCACGGAGAGAGAAGCCTGGTGGGCTGCAGTCCATAGAGCCACAGAGAATTGGACATGACTGGCAACTGAGCTATCCAATCCAAATAGATTTTGTATAGTTATGTTTTCATTATTTTTTGTCTCAAGATATTTTTTTAATTTCCTTTTTTAATTTTCTCATTGACCCACTGGTTTTTAAGTAGTGTGTTATTTAGTCTCCATGTAATCTTTTTTTCTTGTTTCTTTTCCTGTAGTTGATTTCTAGTTTCATGCCATGTGGTCAGAGAAGATGCTTGAAATAATTTCTATATTCAAATTTATTGAGGTTAATTTTGTGCCTTGTGTGTGTGTGTGTGTGTGTGTGGGTGTGTGTGAAGTAGTTCAGTCATGTCCAACTCTTTGAGACCCCATGGACTGTAACCCACCAGGCTCCTCTGCCCATGGGATTCTCCAGGCAGGAATACTGGATTGGGTTGCCATTTCCTTCTCCAGGGGATCTTCCCAACCCAGGGATCGAACCCAGGTCTCCCACGTTGCACGTTGCTTTATCCTCGGAGCCACCAGGGAAGCCCCGTTTTGTGCCTTGATGTATGGTAGATCCTAGAGAATGTTCTGTGTCTACTTGATAAGAATGTGTACTTTGGGTTTTTTTGTTTTTTTGATGTAGTGTTCTGAAAATATCAATTAAGTCTAACTCTTCTATTGTATCATTTAGGACCTCTGTTGCCATATTGATTCTCTGTATGGAAGATCTGTGCATTGATGTGAATGGGTGTTAATGTCTTCTATTATTATTGTATTCTTATTGCTTTCTCTTGTTATGTATGTTAGTATTTGTTTCATGTATTTTGGTGCTTCTATAGGTGTGTATATGTTGATGAATGTAAAATCCTCTTTTTATATTGACCTTTTTATCATTATATAATGTCCTTCTTTATCTTTCTTTATAGCCTTTGCTTTAAAGTCTTTTTTTTAAAATGAGTACAGTATTGCAATTCCTGCTCTCCTGTCATTTCTGTTTGTGTGAAATATCCTTTTTCATCTCCACACTTTAAATCTGTGTGAATCCCTTGCCTAAGTTGAGTATTATAGGCAGCATGGGTCTCCTGTAGGTGCTTGGTTTTTTTTTTTTTTTTCCAAATTTTTTTAAATTAATTTTTTTAAATTGAAGGATAATTGCTTTATAGAATTTTGTGGTTTCCTCTCATACATCAACAAGAATCAGCCATAGGTACACCAGTGCCCCCTCCCTCCTGAGTCCCCCTCCCATTTTCCTCCCCATCCCACCCTTCTAGATTGTCACAGAGCCCCTGTTTGAGTTCCCTGAATCTAGGTTCTTGTTTTTAATGCAGTTGGCCATTGCGTGTCTTTTGATTCTGCAACCATTGACATTTAAGGTAATTATTGATACATATGTATTTATTTCTATTTCAAACCTTGTTTTCCAGTTGATCCTTTGCTTCTTCTTTGTTCCTTTCTTTTTATTTTTGTTTTTCTTTTCATAGTTTAATGATTTAACTTTATTTTATGCTTTATTTTATTCTCTTCTTTTGGTTTTTTTGTGATTCTATTGTATGCTTTTGACTTGTGGTTGCCCTGTTTTTCAAGTATGTTAACCCCTTTATATATCTGCTTGCTTTAGACTGTTAGTCAGATAGGCTCAAACACATTCTAAAAATAAGAGAAAGAATTTGCATTTTCTTTTTCTCCTTCCCCACATATTTGGGCTTGCTTGGTGGCTCAGACGGTAAAGAATCTTCCTGCAATTTGGGAGACTCAGGTTCAACCTCTGGGTTGGGAAGATCCCTTGGAGAAGAGAATGGCAACCCATTCTGGTATCTTGCCTGGAGAATTCCATGGACAGAGGAGCCTGGCAGACTACAGTTCATGGGGTTGCAAAAAGTCAGACATGACTGAGCAACTAACACTTTCACACTTTTCCCCACATAATATGATTTTAATGTCCCTTTTTACATCTTCATGTTTATCTTTTTGCTGTTCCTTGTGTTTATCATTGCTTTCACAAATAGGGTTTTTTTTTTCTTTTCTTTTTGATCTGTATTCTCACTAATTTAAGTGATTTACTTTTCAATTGTGATTTCCTCCTTCCTATATCTTCCTGCTTCTTTTCTATTTAGAGATGACTTTTCAATATTTCTTTTAGGATAGTTTTAGTATTGCTGTATTCCTTTAGTTTTTGCTTATCTGAGAAATTATTTCTCCTGCCATTCTAAACAATCTTTCTGGGTAGAGTATTGCTGTTCAGTCACTCAGTCGTGTCCAACTCCTTGTGACCCATGGACTGCAGCAAGCCAGGCTTCCCTGTCCTTCACCGTCTCCTGGAGTTTGATCAAATTCATGTCCATTGAGTTGATTTTTTTTCTCTTTTAATCCTTTCAATATATTTTGCCACTCCCTTCTGGCCTGTAGTGTTTCTATAGAGAAATCAGCTGATAGCCTTTGGGAGTTCTCTTAAATGAGCTCTTTGTTTTTCTCTTGCTGTCTTTAGAATCTGCTCTTTATCTCTAACTTTTACCATTTTTATCATAATATGTCTTGGTATAGGACTGTTTGGGTTCATCTTGTTTGGGGCTGTCTGTGCATCTTATATCTAGGAAGTTTTCAGCCATAATTTTTTCAAATACATTTTCAACCCCCTTTTCTTTTTCTTCTCCTTCTGGAATCCCTATTATATATAGATTGGCCTGCTTTATATTATCCCATAGCTTCCTTATATTGCTTTAATTTTTCATTTGGCTTTTTGTCTGCTGTTTTGATTAAATAATTTCTGTTATTCAATCTTCCAGGTCACTTATTCTTTATTCTGTATTATTCATTCTGCTCTTCATTGCCTTGAGCTCAGTTTTAGTCTCAGCAAATGCATTCTCCTGAATCCATATAGTTTCTAGTTCCTTTTCCCAGTAATTTGCATTTCTGTTGATAGCCTTTCTTAATTCCTTCAGTATTTTCATTGGCTCCTTTTGAGCTTGCTGTCTATTAGACTGAAGAGATCTGTTTCGTTGTTCCTTCAGGGGAATTCTCCTGGTCTTTTAACTGAGAGTGGTTCCTCTTCTTCATTTTGCTTATGTTTCTCTTACTCTGAATTTAGGTGAAATAATTATCTACTGTTGTCTTACAGGGTTATTTATATGTGGGAGTGTCCCTGTGTAGCTTTTGTGCATTTAATTTTTTTTCTTTTATTTTTTTTTTGGTGGGAGGACTGTTTTAGGTTTTGATGCTTGCCATCTATTTCCTCAGCATATGCTGGCTATTTTCCCCTTGATAGGGGGTGTGCAGTTGTGTGGGTGTATGGCATGTGCACTCTCCCAGGAAGGCACTTGGCTCCCAGTCATGGGTGCCTCGGTAGTGGTGGTGAGCCATGCATGCTTCAAAGAAGGTGGGGGAAGTGACCTGCACCAACTCACAGGACCTTTGGAGGTGGTAGTGGCACCTGTTTGCGCCTACCTCTGGAGTCTGAGGTGGCAGCATCAGCTTATACCCACCCCTGGAGCTCATGCAGGCAGTACCCTGCCACCTCAGAGTATACAAAGAAAGAAGCTCCTATGGGGGCCTGCCCCTCAACTTGAGTGCCTCCAACAATGCCATCTCAAAAGGGCTTACTTTTGTGACTTTAAATTTATTTATTTATCTATTTATTTTTGGCTATGCTGGGTCTTCATTACTGCACACAGGCTTTCTCTAGGTGTGGTGAGCAGGGGGCTAGTCTATAGTTGTGGTGTGCGGGCTTTTCTGACTTCTCTTGTTACAGAGCATGAGCTCTAGGGTGCACAGGCTTCAGTAGTTGTGGCATACGGGATTGGTAGTAGAGACATGTGGACTCAGTAGTTATGGCACACAGGCTTAGTTGCCCTATGACATGTGGATCTTCCTGGACTAGGGATCAAACTGTGTCCCCTGCATTGGCAAGTGGATTCTGAACCACTGGGTCCAAAGCACCCCCCCTCCTTTTAAATCCTTGCATTTGTAATGGAACTAGCCTCAGATTTCATCCATGGGCCCTAAACATTCTTGAAGAATTCTTGTTTTTCTCCTTAACTTAAGGGACCTTTTGACATATAACATTTCATATGCAGTGCTGTCTAGGGAGTAGCAAGTGTGCAAATAACAAAAGAAAAAGTATACCTAATATAAAGGTAGGTGTCTCAGAGCTTTTCTGTTTCATATGTGAAACCCACTATCTCTCATGATAACTTTGTTGATAGCATCTACAAATGGACTTAGAATCAAGTTTTATAAAATGAATCTGGAGTCACATGACTTAGCAACCTAGCTCATGACATGAGTCAGCTTCAGATAGATGGCACATTTTCTGTTTTAAACACTCAAACAAAACTTTACATATTCTTATTTGGGGAAAAAAATGACTGAAGTTCTTTTTCACCCAAACACATTTAGAGGTAAGAGCTCACAAGTCTTGACATTATTTCATTTTGTTATGTGCATTCGTCAAGAAACCAAGATATGGTGCAGCTACAAAAACTGATGATTATGGAACAAACTTGACAGCATTTCACTTCCTTTATGTTCTGATTATACATTTATCAGAAAACCTCTATCTCTTCCAGTTCAGCTAGAAATTGGTAAAATTCAAGAATTCAAAGGCCTGGCAAACCTGATATTAACATCCAGATTGATGGTGCTCATTTTTGTGTGAAAGTGAGAAACCCTCATGCAGACACTAGATTTCCCAGCCTCTTTGTCATCTTGTTTACAATTTATCTCCATGTTTTAATTCTGTAAAATGATTTTGGTTATCAATTAGTGATTAAAGCTTATCTGTGAATCAGAATGATCAGAACTCAAGGGAATCATGTTTGGCATTCAGCCCAGTCCCACTAAGGGTTTTAATGGGGCTACATCCTTCATAGAATAAACACATTGCTGGGTTTAAAAATTGTGCCTCCATTAGTGTTATGATTTGCTTCATGTGAAGAAGTGACCCTAGAAATGTGTTGCTTTAGGAGGGACTTTACAGCTTTTAAGCATGTTGTTTTTATTTCTTTTTTTTTCAGATGTACTTCCAAAGGAATTATCCAGATGATGCTCAGTGACCATGTGGTTATGAATGCTTCCAATGGACAGACCTTAATCTCAACAATTTTTGAGATAGCATTGTGATCCTCCTGTGAAGTCAAGTCTATTCTGAAGGCATTTCTCCAACAGTACTTGCCTTGCATAAACTATATTGGACTTCTTTATACCAGCAACAAATATGTGTAAATACACATACAAGATGTTTGTTTATTTGGATTTATCTCTCTCCAACTTCACACAGTGATTTCAAACTCTTACAAAATGACTTATTATTTTTACAGGTTATATTATTTTTTTCCTTATCCAAATCAGAGAAGCAAGCCACCAATAAAAGCTGTCTCCCAGGTTTTGTGCCTTGAGAGAGTCCAGAGCTTTAGCTCATTTTCTAAGTTATAAAACAAATTTGTCACAGATTTCTTTTTTTACTATTCCCAGAATTACATATTACTTTCCAGTTATATCAAGAATTTTGTTTACTTGAAGGCTATGAAGTTGCTGTTTTGTTTCACAACTGCTTTTAATATAACTAGGATCAATTATTCCACCCAAAGACCTCTGGTTAAAATACTGCAGAGAAAACTGATAGGAAAAACAAAAAAATATACTCTAAGTGATATTATAGGGGAGAGTGGTGCCCCCCAAAAAGAAGATATGTGATTAAGATACAGAAGGACAATATTTCATTTTATATCTTAAAAGAGAAGGGAGAGAAAACTTGCTTTCTCAAAATAGGAACCCTTCGAGGGCATTTGATAATGAAGAGCAGACATGATCATTGATTGTCTTCTAGATTGGGGATTTTTTTACATTTTTTAATGGGACAGTATAGATAACATAAAATTTGCCGTATTACCATTTTTAAACATACAATTCAGTGGCATTAATTGTATCCACAATATTGTACAATAATCAACATCTAGTTAATTTTTGGTAATTATTTTAGTACTTTTCAGTGTGTTATTTCTACAGAGTCATTTTTGGTTAAGTTTTATTCCTTTAGGAATGGATTTGTTTCTGTGTTTTGAGCTTGAATGGCATAAAGTTATTCATAGTATCTTAGATGTTTAACCTCTGCAGCATCTGTAATTATGTTGTTCTTTGCTTTTTAACTTTGTGACTTTGCTCTGTTTTTTTTTTTCCTGAAAAATCTTGAATGAGTTTTTCCTATTAATTTTCAAAAAGTAAATTTTTTTGCTTGATTGATCCTTTGGTGGGTTTTATTTTTCCACTATATTATTCTTTCATTCTTTTAACTTTTCTTCATTTACTTTGAGATATTTTTCACTAAATTCTTAAATTAGAAACTTATATTAGAAGAGTGATTAAGTTGAAAGTTAAGTACATAAAGCCCGCTTTTTCCCCCCGAGACTCTAGCTGCAACTACAAGTTTTGGTACTTGGCACTGATCAATAACCATAGTATTAGATATTTTCTAATTTTTAATTTTATTCATTATATCTTTTACCCATGAGTTATTCATAAGTGTAATGTTCTCTAAATTTCAAATGCTAATTGCTTTTTACTGTGAGATTAAACCATGTGAAAATTACATCCAAGCTTTTTTTAACCTATAAAAATGGTAGTTTCATATGGTTCAACATATTAATTTTCTTTTGTTATTAACATAAAACTTAATTTTGTTTTAGTCAAACATTAGATTGAGGATTTTAAACCAAAGGTAACCACACTCACACAGAGAGTCCTTGTTTCCATTTTATATTTTACTTAGTGATTTATAAATGTTATGTGTGTAAACAGTATTTTCAAATAAAAATCCTGTCCAAGAACTGAATGTTTTTTGCCACGTGTTACAGGTTGCTTCTCTGACATGCAGGCTTGGATGGAGTTCAGTATTGGCACGTGTATTAAGGGTGCCATTAGGATCAGCACTTGTGAAATTAAGAGGGAAGAAAGGGGATAGCGCAAGTCGGGTGGAGAGGGAGGTAGGAGGGGGGCTCGGGATGGGGAATACGTGTAACTCTATGGCTGATTCATGTCAATGTATGACAAAACCCACTGAAATGTTGTGAAGTAATTAGCCTCCAACTAATAAAAAAAAATTAAACAAAAAAAAGGGGGATAGGGCAGAGGAAAAAATCAAGCTGGAGCACTGGCCAGATGACTTGAGCTGACCCCATGGGAGTTCTGATGTGATGAACCTTTGGGATTGTTGTGACATACCCACTGGCCAGGCCTTCATACATCCACCTGGTTGGGTCATTGTACAGAGGCTGCGCCCAAAGAGGTTGGTGGCTTAAGGTTGCCCACCAGCAGCACTTCTAGTGGCTGGGCAATGAATCCGTGAAGGGAGGTTTGAACAGCACATCTGCATGCCCCTCATGGCATGTATAACAGCTCCAGAGGTAGGTTATGAGGGTATACTGTGATGGAAACTCTTGGTGATTGATGTTTAACTAAAATGACTGAGTAACTGATTCTCCTCAATACCCTATGGTTTAAAAAATAAAGGAGAAAGTCCATGTAGGGGAGAAATCCTCATTCTGTAGGGTCAGCCCAATTGTCACCTCTTCTAGGAAGCATTCTCAAGATCATTCATCATCCTAGTTAACGCTTATTTCTCTGATACCCTGGTCACCTCTCATTTGCTAAACCCAGCCATGCTTGGTTAGTGCCTGTTCTCAACATCTTGAAATACTTAATTTTTGAACAAGGGTCCCTTCTTTTTCCATTTTGCACTGGGTTCTGTAAATTATGTAGCCTACCCTGACCATGAGTATTCATAGGTGGTTTGTTTTCTTACTAAACCACGAGCTTCTAAAACTTCTTCCTACACATCCTCATGATTCCTTATTTTATGACACAAGATGTCTCAGACCCATCTTGGACTTTCTCTGCATGCTGGTCTTGACCTGTAGACAGTGAGGCTTTTGCCGGGATTGCCTGGGGCTCTGCTTACCAGGGCTCATACTAGTTATGAGCAACTCCCACAGAAATTCTCCTTTTGCAGTCAGTATTGTGGGTGGACCAGCCCTTGTGGTTCTTAGGATTGTGAGACACGTCTCAGCAACAACTACCAGGGAACTTTGAAATGCCAAGGTGTATCACTCACATGTCCTGGAGGATACAAGGCACCCCTGGGATGACACAGCGAGGTCCTGGGTAGAGAGAGAGCACTCATGAGCAAGCTTGGACTTGGGGTTCTGCCTTTTTGAGGTTGAGGGTGGGGTGACTAGGATTTTAAAGTTTCACTCTTTATTGGCGAATTTAAAAAATAAGAGTGGGAATTAAAGTGCAGGAAGGGAGAATTGAACAGTCAGTGAGATGGTCTGTTATCAGATCAACCAGAGCTTTCTAAAAGCAGGAACTTCACAGGTGGCATGGCCTGGCTGTTTATCTCATTGTGTAGCTGTCACGTGTTCACTGGAGATGGATGTCTTTGACATGGATGTCTCCAAAGCTTCATGTCAGGCACTTATATTACAGTAAAAAAAAAAAAATTATCACATGCTGACACACACTGCCCCAATTTTAGAACCAACAATTTCTTAGTTGGTTCCTTTTAGGGAAGAAGATATTAAAAATCCAAGACCTGGGTGAAGGGGGCCAAAGGGCACTAACTTCCATTATAAAATGAGTCAGTTATGGGGATGTAATGTGCAGTCTGGTGATTATAGTTAATCCTACTGTTCTGAAAGTACAGAACAGAATTGAAAGCTGATAAGAGACCTTGACATTTCTTACAACAAGAAAAAATCTATGATTGTGTATGTTACCCCAAATCCCAAGATCAGGGGGCTAGAGTGCTACCAGTGTGTCATTGCTTCCAGGGCCTCTCAGAGTACAGAGTTAGGGACTGTGCATATGTATGTGAGTGAGTGTGTAAACACATATCTAATTATTTCCCCATACCTCTATATATTTAAAATGTAGTTTTTTGTTTTTATTTAACAAAGCCCATAAATGTAGGATTCTAATTAGAGATGTGTAATTTGGATGTACAGTTGAGCATCTGAGCAGAGCAGAGAGAACTTGCATATATGTCACTGTCCTTTTAATTTTTAGCAGGTGACTAAACCCCTTGTTTAAAATTGGTCACGAACAGAAACTAACACAAGATGACATGTACTTGGTGCTTCTGGAAGATCACTCCCAGCTTCTTGGAGAAGAGCTGCAAGGGTGAGCACAGGCGGCAGGGAGGAGGGGAGGGAGAGGGAGAATTTCCACGTGGGGCTAGAGGGGTGTGGGGCTTTGCCTTCCTCTGGATTCTTCTGAGCCTCCTCTCCTGACTCTGCACAGTCACCCCCTCAGGCTGACCCTGGGCTTAGCTGGGTCAGCCCAGCTAAGGGAGCTGGGGGAGCCCGTGTTCCCTGCGCATCTGTGGACGTGGAGGGAGCCCGCAGGCACGGCCCTGGAGGCCAAGCTCTGTCCCTGGAGGAGGGAGTCTGCCCCCCTGAGCGGCTCATGACCCGTGAGTCCAGCAAAGCTTGGAAGGAACTTATTTCCAGAATTGGGACTGTTTCCCCTCAAAGCCTTTTATTCTGGTGCTTCAGGGTCTGCACCGCTCATCTTTCAGGAGCCCTGAGCGCAGTTAGCCACCATCTACGGGGCCCCACAGAGCGCCCTGTAGTGAAGGCTCCTCTCCCACTCCGCCCCTCCCCGTTTCCCCTTTGGTGGACACGCTGTTCTTCACTGTGCTCTGTTTCTCGTCGCAGGTACTGGGATCAGGAAGTTTTGAGAGCCAAGACACACAAACGGGAGCCTTCTTTAATGACAGCAATCGTAAAGTGTTACTAGAAATCCTGTCTAGTTTTGGGAATATTGATGTTTCTTGAGGTAAAAATTTTTACATACTGTGCGTTGCTTCTCAGTGTATGCAGATCAGTACTGAGATGGATGCGATGGTGGGGAGAGAGGACAGCGGTTTGTCACAGGATAAATCTCATCATGATGTAGCTCAGTGGTTGTGTTTATTTTCAGAATGGACAGATGCTTAAAGGACTGAGCCTCCAGGGGATTAGTACTAAGTTGGCCAAAAGTTCTTTCAGCTTTTGCCATAACAGCTTATGGGAAAGGATGGCACTGACAAGACAAGACATTTTATACCATATTAGGACATTTTTGGAGAAGGAAATGGCAACCCACTCCAGTGTTCTTGCCTGGAGAATCCCAGGAACGGTGCAGCCTGGTGGACTGCTGTATATGGGGTCGCACACAGTTGGACACGCCTGAAGCAACTTAGCAGCAGCAGGACATTTTTAGTGCTCAGTACCTGATATAAATGCTGAAAGTGATCCTTGAGAAAAAGATCCTACAACCTCAAGGAATATGAGCCTCCTGGTTTGGAGGAAGTAAATTTGGATCAGAGCCCAGTAACATAAGGCATTTTATAGGTGCTCCAGCAAGTAATTGTTAACTTGCCCAGGTCACATCTGATAAATGATTTCCTAAAAAGGGGTCCTCGCTGCTTCTGTTCTTGTGGAACAGAAGTCTGGGCCCTGCATCTGGGCAGGAGCTGCCAGAGCTCCAAGAGTACACCCTTCCCTGAGCTGCACCCTCCCCGTGGGCCAGGTCACCCAGACCAGAAACCCTGTGGGGAGGAGCTCCAGCTGCACCATGAATCCATGCACCCTCTATGCTGGTTTCTTTCCCTGGTTGGGGGAACAGATTCCTGGTTGAAGGGGGATCCTGGTAGCCTGGCATTGGCAGAGGGTGGAGGCGGGAGCATGTAGGGCAAACCAGAGGCAGAAAGCTGTGAGGTCAGTGACCTCCGTGACCCTGAAGATCCTGGGTCAAGATCCCCCGAGTGACACAGTCCACCTGGGGACACAGTGCTGGCAGCCCCCTGTTCTGGCTGAGCCTGCTGGAGGTCTGCTGCAGACCCCCCTGGGTGGCTTGTGCTCTCTGTGGCCCCTTAGCACTGCCTTAGGGACACGGGTGGGCTGTGAGTGTGTGAGCAGGAGGGATGGAAGATGCAGCTGCTGTAAAAGGGGTATTTTAGGTAGAGAAGGTGTGAATGTCATCAGTCCATTGTGTTGGGGTGAGGTGGGTGGGCCAGGTGGTTCACAGGTGGGCAGCATGGCTCTTGTTTAAAGGCTGTGCTGTACTGAAGGGCACTGTGGGCAGTGGGCAGCTGGGCAGGTGAAGTCCACCCCACTCAACTGGAGAGACAGAGGATCTGTCAGCTTCCAGGGGACTGGGTGATCCTGGGGGATGGAGTTCTCACTGATGTCAGAAGAGGATTGGCCATTGTGCCAGAGGGTGAACAGGTGTGTGGGACAGAGTGCTGCCTTAGAGAGTGCACTGACCACTGAGATACTGTACTGCCTTGTGAAGGGTGGGGTGGAGTGTTGATCTCACAGTTTTCCAGCCCCAGTAACACTTCCTGCTGGGGATCCAGGAAGGCCAGGCCTGCGGGCTGCATAAAGTGCAAGTGGTAGAGCCCTGGCCCCTCTTTCAGGAGGCTGGTTGTTGGGCGGTCATGGCAGAGAAGTGGGGAGTCGAGGACCTGGTAAATGTGGGGGTTCCTCTCAGTGGTAGTGCTACAAGTACTAGTGGCAGTAACAAGGGGTCATACTGAGCCACACATACTGAGCAGCCACAGTACTATTAGTAGTGCAGCAATAGAAATAGTAAGTACTCGAAATAAGTTATGTATCAGGAACTGCTATGAGCTCTTTATGTGTAATAACATTTTTATTCTTTTGGCTAACTCAACGAAGTTGTAGGTGTCCTATTACCCCCATTGTAAAAGAAAGGACTCTGAACCCAAGTGATAACATAAGTTGCTGGTGGTTACAGGGAGTTTAAAGGACAAAGTGTGTCCCATTTCAGGCACTCTGACTTACAAGCCTGATCATCTGAATGACTAAGAGCTTGTCCAGGGTCAGAAAGGCTTGTATTTAGAGCTTTGTCTTCAGGGTCTCAGACACATGCATCCTGAACCTTGTTTCAGTTTAGTTCAGTCGCTCAGTCGTGTCTGACTCTTTGTGACTGCATGAATCGCAGTACACCAGGTCTCCCTGTCCCTCACCAACTCCCGGAGTTCACACAAACTCATGTCCATCGAGTCGGTGATGCCATTCAGCCATCTCATCCTCTGTCAGCTCCTTCTCCTCCTGCCCCCAATCCCTCCCAATATCAGGGTCTTTTCCAATGAGTCAACTCTTTGCATGAGGTGGCCAAAGTATTGGAGTTTCAGCTTTAGCATCAGTCCTTCCGGTGAACACTCAGGACTGATCTCCTTTACGATGGACTGGTTGGATCTCCTTGCAGTCCAAGGGACTCTCAAGGGTCTTCTCCAATACCACAGTTCAAAAGCATCAATTCTTCAGTGCTCGGCTTTCTTCACAGTCCGACTCTTACATCCATACATGACCACTGGAAAAACCATAGCCTTGACTAGACGGACCTTTGTTTAGCAAAGTAATGACTCTGTTTTTTAATATGCTGTATAGGTTGGTCATAACTTTCCTTCCAAGGAGTAAGCATCTTTTAATTTCATGGCTGCAGTCACCATCTGCAGTGATTTTGTTTAAGGATAATAAATAGGATGCTAAGAACTTCCTGGAGCAGGAAGTCAAATTTGGGATTGTAATTGTGGGTAGATTTCAGGTGACCACATTCCCTGGGGGCCAGATTTGACTAGGATGTTGATGCCAGCAACAACATCATGCTGTGGTCAGATGGACCAGGAGCCTCTTAAAAAGCCAGCTTCCCCTCATTACCATCCCTAAGTGGTGGTAATTTTAGGTAGTGGAAGATCTAAACTCAGCTCTGAATTCTCTGAAACATGAACACATTTACTTTGTGACGTCCTGCCCTCTTTTAATTCCTCTGGTGCACAGAGTGACTCATGGGTTACCCATGGTTTCCAGATGGTGCTGTGACCAACCACAGCACAGGCACTCCTGGCAGCACCAGTGGGAAGAGGCAGGCAATGCCAGTCCAGGGTGAGGATTCCAGGGTTAGGATTTCAAAGTGTGTAACCTCTGTCCTGTGGGAATTGAGGAGTGATCATAATGCTTGGGGAAGCCAGTACCAGGCTAATGTTCAACTTGGAGCATGTGCAGGTCACCCCTAATTAGAACAGAACAGCCAGTGAATTCCCAGCACCCTGGCCCCTGTGTGCACACCCATGGGGACGTTGGGTGGGAAGAACAGGTCTCTGTCTGTCCAGGGCCCTCAGGGTAGAGAGGAGGCGCCTGAAGACTCTTTCTGGACCATAGAGACAGAGACCACTCCCCAGGTCATCAGGGCTTCTCTCTGAGAGGTGAGGTCTCCACCTGTTGGTGTATAAGTGGGGTGACCCCAGAAAACTAGAGCGGGTTCACCCAGTCCCTTCCCCTGAGAGGGGCGAAGTGACCAGGGTTTATGTCCTCTTCCCGGGAACCTTAGAAATGGTCCGACCTTGTCTAATTACTGACCTTTGTCCAAGGCCACTTTTGCTGGTTGTCTCTGCTTTAGGTGGAGAATGTAGGAAGCACATATTTGTGTAAACCTTCCCTTTGGAGCTCAACTGATGAGCAGGAAGTAAGCAGAATCCTCTGTGTCCCACAGCGGGCTTTGTGCCGGCACTCAGGACTCTGTGCCTGGAGTCACTCCCAGAGAGCTGAGTGGTCTTTGCATTTATTTCCCAACCTTTTCTTCCATGTGTCCCTCACTTCTGCTCCGCCCAGGAGGCTGAGGAGTGGCTGCTGGTGGCAGAGATGCTGTGGGCTGAGAGCAACCACTGAGGACCGCACAGCAAAGGAGAGGAGGAGGGGGCATTGAGCCAAGCAGACAGGGACCTGCAGAGCAGACCTGCTCTGCTGATGCTGAGAGCATAGCATTAGCCATCAGGTGTTAGTAATATCCACAGTGATTACCTTGAGACATATATGAGGGTGATGCTTTTCAATTCATTTTTTAAAACTGTATTTTTATTGTCTCATTGAAAAAATGTTTTAAAAATTTGAGTATGATTGACTTACAATATTATATTAGTTTCAAGTGCATAGCGTAGTGACTCAGTATTTTTGTACATTATTAAATGATCACCCTGATCAGTCTAGTTATCCTCTGTCACCATACAAATTTTTCCAATGTTATTGACTATATTCCCTATGTTGTACATTACATTCCAACGACTTATTTATTTTACAACTGGTTTATGTCTCTTAATCTCCCTCACCTATTTCACTCATCCTTCAACCCCCCTCAATCCATTTTAGATCACCAGTCCAGTTGGATACATGAGACAAGTGCTTGGGGCTGGTGCACTGGGATGACCTAGAGGGATGGGATGGGGAAGGAGGTGGGAGAGGAGTTCAGGATGGGGAACACAGGTACATCCATGGCTGATTCATGTCAATGTATGGCAAAATCCACTACAATATTGTAAAGTAAGTAGCCTCCAAATAATAAAAATAAATGAAAAACAAAAAGGAAATAGATGACTCCTTTTTTAAAAGATTACTTTCATAATGATGAAAAAAATAAAAATCCAACTTAGAAGTGAAACTTTTAATTACATTCCAGAAAAGTTGGCTTTTAGAAGTGATTTTTCTCAAGAGATCTCATTCTGCCATAATGGCCTGTAAACAGCAATGCACTTTCTAAGCCCTCTGTGAAACCGGCCTCTGCCATTAAGGATAGAATGCATCTCTTCCCAGGACTCCTGTCTTTTGTGCATACTGTAGAAATCCTTGTTAATTTTTTGCTTTCTGATGGGACAAGATGTTTCTAGTTTGTCTTTACACAAAAAATGCTGTTTCCCTTAAGTACAAATTTGCCTCAGCCCTGGAATCTTCATTTCTCCAAGCAGCCATGCCTCCTTCTAGTGGGAAATGGTGTTTAGAGACTGTGGTCTGGGCACTAGGGGTGCTCATGGCTGTTGAGTTGGCTATTGTTTCTCAGCTTTGTCATTGGACAAAGCTAGTATACATTTTTTGTAGTAAACAAACCTTGAGTTTATATGGGTATTTTCAGTCTAAATCAGATTCAAGACAGTACTGCTTTTACTTTATCTTTTAACTCTTAGATTCATATCTGTCTTCTTTCATCATCTGTTCTCTTTTCTGTCATACCTAATCCCAGTTCTCAGTGATATCAACATAATTACTCATTTAAAAATCTTATGGTATCAACACTATTAACCATAATGTGACTTTTGGAAGCTTTTTTGTTGTTGTTTTTGTTCATATTGTCCTTAGGCATATCACACAGGGGATATGTTTTCAAATTATTTTTTTACAACGACTTTTATTTTATTTTTTAATTTTTTTAATTTATTTATTTTTATTAGTTGGAGGCTAATTACTTCACAACATTTCAGTGGGTTTTGTCATACATTGACATGAATCAGCCATCGAGTTACACGTATTCCCCATCCCGATCCCCCCTACCACCTCCCTCTCCACCCAACTCCTCTGGGTCCTCCCAGGGGACCAGTCCCGAGCACTTGTCTCATGCATCCCACCTGGGCTGGTGATCTGTTTCACCATACATAATATACAGGCTGTTCTTTCAAAACATCCCACCCTCTCCTTCTCCCACAGAGTTCAAAAGTCTGTTCTGTACTTCTGTGTCTCTTTTACTTTTTTGCATATAGGTTATCGTTACCATCTTTCTAAATTCCATATATATGTGTTAGTATGCTGTAATGTTCTTTATCTTTCTGGCTTACTTCACTCTGTATAATGGGCTCCAGTTTCATCCATCTCATTAGAACCGATTCAAATGAATTCTTTTTAACAGCTGAGTAATATTCCATGGTGTATATGTACCACAGCTTCCTTATCCATTCATCTGCTGATGGGCATCTAGGTTGCTTCCATGTCCTGGCTTTTCTAAACAGTGCTGCAATGAACATTGGGGTGCACGTGTCTCTTTCAGATCTGGTTTCCTCAGTGTGTATGCCAAGGGGTGGGATTGCTGGGTCATATGGCAGTTCTATTTCCAGTTTTTTAAGAAATCTCCACACTGTTTTCCATAGTGGCTGTACTAGTTTGCATTCCCACCAAAAGTGTAAGAGGGTTCCCTTTTCTCCACACTCTCTCCAGCATTTATTGTTTGTAGACTTTTGGATGGCAGCCATCCTGGCTGGCGTGTAATGGTACCTCATTGTGGTTTTGATTTGCATTTCTCTGATAATGAGTGATGTTGAGCATCTTTTCATGTGTTTGTTAGCCATCTGTATGTTTTCTTTGGAGAAATGTCTATTTAGTTCTTTGGCCCATTTTTTGATTGGGTCATTTATTTTTCTGGAATTGAGCTTTAGGAGTTGCTTGTATATTTTTGAGATTAATCCTTTATCTGTTTCTTCATTTGCTATTATTTTCTCCCAATCTGAGGGCTATCTTTTCACCTTACTTATAGTTTCCTTTGTAATGCAGAAGCTTTTAAGTTTCATTAGGTCCCTTTAGTTTTGCTTTTATTTCCAATATTCTGGGAGATGGGTCATAGAGGATCTTGCTGAGATTTATGTCACAGAGTGTTTTGCCTATGTTCTCCTCTAGGAGTGTCATAGTTTCTGGTCTTACATTTAGATCTTTAATCCATTTTGAATTTATTTTTGTGTATGGTGTTAGAAAGTGTTCTAGTTTCATTCTTTTACAAGTGGTTGACCAGTTTTCCCAGCACCACTTGTTAAAGAGATTGTCTTTTTTCCATTGTATATCCTTGCCTCCTTTGTCAAAGATAAGGTGTCCATAGGTTCGTGGATTTATCTCTGGGCTTTCTATTCTGTTCCATTGATCTATATTTCTGTGTTTGTGCCAGTACCATACTTTCTTGATGACTGTGGCTTTGTAGTAGAGTCTGAAGTCAGGCAGATTGATTCCTCCAGTTCCATTCTTCTTTCTTAATATTACTTTGGCTATTCGAGGTTTTATGTATTTCCATACAAATTGTGAAATTATTTGTTCTAGTTCTGTGAAAAATACCATTGGTAGCTTGATAGGGATTGCATAGAATCTATAGATTGCTTTGTATAGAATAGCCATCTTGACAATATTGATTCTTCCAATCCATGAAGACAGTATGTTTCTTCATCTGTTTGTGTCCTCTTTGATTTCTTTCATCAGTGTTTTATAGTTTTCTATGTATAGGTCTTTTGTTTTTTAGGTAGATATACTCCTAAGTATTTTATTTTTTTGTTGCAGTGGTGAATGGTATTGTTTCCTTAACTTCTCTTTCTGTTTTCTCATTGTTAGTGTATAGGAATGCAAGGGATTTCTGTGTGTTAATTTTATATCCTGCAACTTTACTATATTCATTGATTAGCTCTAGTAATTTTCTGGAAGAGTCTTTAGGGTTTTCTATGTAGAGGATCATGTCATCTGCAAACAGCGAGAGTTTCACTTCTTCTTTTCCTATCTGGATTCCTTTTACTTCTTTTTCTGCTCTGATTGCTGTGGCCAAAACTTCCAAGACTATGTTGAATAGTAGTGGTGAGAGTGGGCATCCTTGTCTTGTTCCTGATTTCAGGGGAAATGCTTTCAATTTTTCACCATTGAGGGTGATGCTTGCTGTGGGTTTGTCATATATAGCTTTTATTATGTTGAGGTATGTTCCTTCTATTCCTGCTTTCTGGAGAGTTTTAATCATAAATGAGTGTTGAATTTTGTCAAAGGCTTTCTCTGCATCTATTGAGATAATCATATGGTTTTTATCTTTCAATTTGTTAATGTGGTGTATCACATTGTTTGATTTGCAGATATTAAAGAATCCTTGCATTCCTGGGATAAAGCCCACTTGGTCATGGTGTATGATTTTTTTAATATGTTGTTGGATTCTGTTTGCTAGAGTTTTGTTAAGGATTTTTGCATCTATGTTCATCAGTGATATTGGCCTGTAGTTTCCTTTTTTTGTGGCATCTTTGTCTGGTTTTGGTATTAGGGTGATGGTGGCCTCATAGAATGAGTTTGGAAGTTTACCTTCTTCTGCAATTTTCTGGAAGAGTTTGAGTAACATAGGTGTTAGCTCTTCTCTAAATTTTTGGTAGAATTCAGCTGTGAAGCCATCTGGCCCTGGGGTTTTTTTTGCTGGATGATTTTTGATTACAGTTTCGATTTCCTTGCTTGTGATGGTTCTGTTAAGATCTTCTATTTCTTCCTGGTTCAGTTTTGGAAAGTTATACTTTTCTAAGAATTTGTCCATTTCATCCAAGTTGTCCATTTTATTGGCATAGAGCTGCTGGTAGTAGTCTCTTATGATCCTTTGTATTTCAGTGTTGTCTGTTGTGATCTCACCCTTTTCATTTCTAATTTTGTTAATTTGGTTCTTCTCTCTTTGTTTCTTAATGAGTCTTGCTAATGGTTTGTCAACTTTGTTTATTTTTTCAAAAAGCCAGCTTTTAGCTTTGTTGATTTTTGCTATGGCCTCTTTTGTTTCTTTTGCATTTATTTCTGCCCTAATTTTTAAGATTTCTTTCCTTCTGCTAACCCTGGGGTTCTTCATTTCTTCCTTCTCTAATTGCTTTAGGTGTAGAGTTAAGTTATTTATTTGGCTTTTTTCTTGTTTCTTGATGTAAGCCTGTAATGCTATGAACCTTCCCCTTAGCACTGTGTTTACAGTGTCCCATAGGTTTTGGTTCGTTGTGTTTTCATTTTCATTCATTTCTATACATATTTTGATTTCTTTTTTGATTTCTTCTTTGATTTGTTGATTATTCAGAAGTGTGTTATTTAGCCTCCAGATGTTTGAATTTTTAACAATTTTTTTCCTGTAATTGAGATCGAATCTTACTGCACTGTGGTCAAAAAAGATGACTGGAATGATTTCAATTTTTTTGAATTTTCCAAGACCAGATTTATGGCCCAGGATGTGATCTATTCTGGAGAAGGTTCCGTGTGCACTTGAGAAAAAGGTGAAGTTGATTGTTTTGGGGTGAAATGTCCTATAGATATCAATTAGGTCTAGCTGGTCCATTGTGTCATTTAAGGTATGTGTTTCCTTGTTCATTTTCTGTTTAGTTGATCTATCCATAGTTGTGAGTGGGGTATTAAAGTCTCCCACTATTATTGTGTTACTATTAATTTCCTCTTTCATACTGCGTTTAGCATATTTGTGCATATTGCGATGCTCCTATGTTGGGTGCATATGTATTTATAATTGTTATATCTTCTTCTTGGATTGATCCTTTGATCATTATGTAGTGTCCTTCTTTGTCTCTTTTCACATCCTTTATTTGAAAGTCTATTTTATCTGATATGAGTATTGCGACTCCTGATTTCTTTTGGTCTCCGTTTGTGTGAAATATTTTTTTTCAGCCTTTCACTTTTAGTCTGTATGTGTCTCTGGTTTTGAGGTGGGTCTCTTGTAGACAGCATATATAGGGGTCTTGTTTTTGTATCCATTCAGCCAATCTTTGTCTTTTGGTTGGGGCATTCAACCCATTTACATTTAAGGTAATTATTTATAGGTGTGGTCCTGTTGCCATTTACTTTGTTGTTTTGGGTTCACATTTATACAACTTTTCTGCATTTCCTGTCTAGAGAAGATCCTTTAGGATTTGTTGAAGATCTGGTTTGGTGGTGCTGAATTCTCTCAGCTTTAGCTTGTCTGTAAAGCTTTTGAATTCTCCTTCATATCTGAATGAGATCCTTGCTGGGTACAGTAATCTAGGTTGTAGGTTATTCTCTTTCATTGCTTTCAGTATGTCCTGCCATTCCCTTCTGGCCTGGAGGGTTTCTATTGATAGATCAGCTGTTATCCTTATGGGAATCCCTTTGTGTGTTATCTGTTGTTTCTCCCTTGCTGCTTTTAGTAGTTGTTCTTTGTGTTTGATCTTTGTTAATTTGATTAATATGTGTCTTGGGGTGTTTCACCTTGGGTTTATCCTGTTTGGGACTCTCTGGGTTTCTTGGACTTGGGTGGCTATTTCCTTCCCCATTTTAGGGAAGTTTTCAGCTATTATCTCCTCGAGTATTTTCTCATGGCCTTTCTTTTTGTCTTCTTCTTCTGGGACTCCTATGATTCGAATGTTGGGACATTTCACATTTTCGCAGAGGTCCCTGAGGTTGTCCTCATTTCTTTTGATTCTTTTTTACTCTCTGCTTCATTTATTTCCACCATTGTATCTTCTACCTCACTTATCCTATCTTCTGTCTCCGTCTTTCTACTCTGTTTTCCCTCCAGATTGTTTTTTATCTCATTCATTGCATTATTCATTTTTAATTGACTCTTTTTTATTTCTTCTAGGTCTTTATTAAACATTTCTTGCATTTTTTCAATCTTTGTCTCCAGGCTATTTATCTGTAACTCCCTTTTGTTTTCAACATTTTGGATCATTTTTATTATCATTATTCTAAATTCTTTATCAGGTAGATTCCCTATCTCCTCCTCTTTTGTTTGACTTGGTTGGCACTTTTCATGTTCCTTTACCTGTTTGGTATTTCTCTGCCTTTTCATCTTGTTTAGATTGCTGTGTCTGGAGTGGGCTTTCTGTATTCTGGAGGTCTGTGGTTCCTTTTTATTGTGGAGGTTTTACCCAGTGGGTGGGGTTAGACGATTGGCTTGTCAAGATTTCCTGGTTAGGGAAGCTTGCGTCGGTGTTCTGGTGCATGGAACTTGATTTCTTCTCTTTGGAGAGCAATGAAGTGCCCAGTAATGAGTTTTGAGATGGGTCTATGTGTTAGGTGTGACCTTGGGCAGTAGGTATGTTGACGTTCAGGGCTATGTTCCTGAGTTGCTGGAGAATTTGCGTGGTATGTCTTGCTCTAAAACTTATTGGCTCTTGGGTGGTGGTTGGTTTCAGTGTAGGTATGGAGGCTTTTGGACGGTCTCTTATTACTTAAAGTTCCATGTAGTCAGGAGTTTTCTGGTGTTCTCAGGTTTTGGGCTTAAGCCTCCTGCCTCTGGATTTCAGTTTTATTCTTCCAGTAGTCTCAGGACTTCTTCAACTATACAGAACTGATAATAAAACTTCTAGGTTAATGGTGAAAAGATTCTCCCCCGTTAGGGACTCCCAGAGAGGTTCACAGAGTTACATGAAGAAGAGGAGAGGGAGGAGGGAGATAGAGATGAGCAGGAGGAGAAAAAGGGGGACTCAAGAGGAGAGAGACAGATCTACGCAGCTGTCTGTTCCCAGAGTGTTCTCTGTAGCCAAGACACCCACAAAGATTCACAGGATTGGATTGGGAAGAGAAGGGGAAAGGAGGAAATAGAGGTGTTCTGAGGTAGAAAACAGAGAGTCAAGACTGGGAGAGAATAATTAACATACTCCTGAATAAAAATGGGAACTGAATATTGGATTCTTAAATGTTCACAATTTATATCATATACTGAAAAACAAAAATTAAAAAGCTAGAGTAGAAGTTAGACTCTTAAAAATACTATATTAAAAACAAAAACCAAAACACACACAAAAAATTTTTAGAAATATATGTGAAGTTTGATTTAAAAATAGGGCTTCTCTTCTTTTTTTTTTCTTTTTTGTAAGGTTATAGTGTATTGACAATGAAAATTAAGGAGTAGTAGAGGAGTACTAGAGGACTTTAAAAGAAATAAGAGAAAAAGAAAAATAGAAAATAGAAGAGAGAAAGCAAAAAAAAAAAAGAAGAAGAAGAAAAGAAAAGAAAAAGATAAGAAAAAAAAGACAAAAATTTCCCTAATTAAAAAAATCATAAAAATCTATGAAAATGAAAGTTAAGGAGTATTGGGGGAGTAATAGGTAATTTTAAAGGAAAATAAAAGCCAAAAAATAAAAAGTAAAAAAAAAAATTTTTTTTTCTTACTTAAAAAAAAAAAAGTAAAAATATATCTAGGAATTTGTCTGGAGCTGTTGCGGTCAGTGTGGGTTCGGCTCAGATTCAGATAGCTCCTCGTTCCAGCTTATACTTCTCAATATCTACAGGCCCCTTCTGGTGTAGTCGGTGTTTTCTACAGGGATTTTAATCTGTTGCACCGGTCCCTTCTGAAGAGGTTCCCTTTGTTTATTTGGCTTCTGTTTGCCAGTCTCTTTAGGGTCTCATTTCCGCCCTGACACAGGCGGGTGGAGGTGGACTCTTATTCAGGTAGCTAGTTCCATCGCGCTGCGGGGAGGGGCTGGCGCTGCGGGGAGGGGCTGGTGCTGCTCAGGCTCCCGGCTGCTCTATATGGAGCGCGCCCCGCACTGCGTGCTGTTCCAGCCCTCGGGTGTTCCACAAAAGCGCGGAGCAAAAAGCTGTGCCTGCTCTTTGTGCCTTCCCCGTCAGATCAGTCCAGACAGCCAGGGGCTTGGTGGTCGCACCCACCCCGGGTGCGGCACACCCACTCCCTTCCGCGGTCCCAGTCCCAGTTTTCGCTGGCCCCAGTCCGGTGTGTGCGCCTTCTGCCCTCCGTGTCCCCAGCCCCAGTCCCCACCCGCGCCGGTACGGTGCCTGCGCCCTCCCGCGGATGTCGACCATCCAGAATCTCGGTCCCTTTGTTCTGTGAACGGCCGGCAGTGTGTTCGGGCCGGTTAATTTTCTCTCTCTTTTGCTCTCCCACAGTTCAAGTTGGTAACTCACAAAAGTTCCCTCCGATTGTCCTCAGGGCACTCAGGCCCGGACCCTACCCCAAGCAATGCTACCTGCTCCTCTCTGTTCCGCCCCCACTTGCTGGTGGCTGATGCGGGTGTCTGGGGTACTTTTTCTGCTGGGAGTTGCTTTTAGGCTCGTAATCTGTGGGTTTTATTTTTTGTTTCTCTCCCAGTCAGGTTGCCCTCTGAGATTCAAATACTTCCCCCAGGCCTGCCAGTGTGAGGGTTTCCCAGTGTCTGGAAATGTCCCTTATTAAGACTCCCTTCCCAGGACGGATCTCCGTCCTTAGCTCTTTTGTCTCACTTTTTATCTTTTATATTTTGTCCTACCTCCTTTCGAAGACAGTGGGCTGCTTTTCTGGGCGCCTGATGACCTCAGCTAGCGATCAGAAGTTGTTTTGTGAAGTTTGCTCTGCGTTCAGTTATTCTTTTGATGACTTTGTAGGAGAGAAAGTGGTCTCCCCATCCTACTCCTCCGCCATCCTGGCTCCTACAACCACTTTTAATAATTCTTTATTGTATGACTCTGTCAGCCTACTGGATGGATATAACTTTTGTTTCATTTTACTCTGAAATTTTAGGAATTGCTTTTGAAAAATGTTATTGCTTTTTTTTCTTTTTAAATTTTTTTCTTTATTTTTATTGGTTGAAGTCTAATTACTTTACAATATTGTAGTGGTTTTTGCCATACATTGACATGAATCAGTCATGAATTTACATGTAATTATAATTCTGTATAATGTTTTGCTGGGAAAGATTGAAGGCAGGAGGAGAAGGGGAAAACAGAGGATGAGATGGTTGGATGGCATCACCAACTCAAAGGAGATTAGTTTGAGTAGACTTCAGGAGTTGGTGATGGACAGGGAGGCCTGGTGTGCTGTGGTCCATTGGGTTACAAAGAGTCAGACACAACTGAGCGACTGAACTGATAATGTTTTCACAATTTCAAACTCAGTAAACAGAAGAGGCTGTTTTTAAGGACGACTGATATCCTTGTTGACTCCATTCTAATTCTCATTCCCTTTTTAGAGGTAACATTATAAATTTTGATTTGTGTTTTTATTTTGCAGATATAGTATTTTATAAACATTACATTTTTTCTGTAGTGTCAAATGAAAGGTCTGATTTTCATCATTGGTGTCTCAAGAGTTTGGTTTCATAAGGAATTTTCCTAGAAGCATGATATGTAATGTGGAACTCTGGTTAAAACCCTCTGTCGCACTTGTAAGTCCTTCAGAGCAGGTTCATGGCCCTTCCACGTCCAGACGCCCTGATGATGCAGGAGAATAGCAGATGCTTACATGGGA
Organism: Muntiacus reevesi; assembly: GCA_020226045.1. NCBI lineage: Eukaryota > Metazoa > Chordata > Mammalia > Artiodactyla > Cervidae > Muntiacus > Muntiacus reevesi. Next base: position 15,207,071 of record CM035254.1, on the reverse strand, counting down.
TTAGTTTCTGCAACCAGCACCTTCTAAGGAGAGGGAACTTCAGGCTCCATCCCTAATCATTTGAACCTAAATCAGTTTCTGGAGGCTGGATTTCAGTCCTTAGAGTGCTCCTGACCCCTCCCAGGTGATGCTAAGCTGCAGTCAGGATGAAGACCACTGTATCAGGAGGAGTGAAGTTATATTGAGAATCCTAATGGCTATTATTTTCCCAGATTCACTGCTTTTCCTCCTTAGCTCTGGATCTTTCTTAGCTCTACTCTTTGTCACCTGTTCCCCCATTTCTGAAGATAAACTGTCTATTCATTTTTTCCATAATCTCATTCTTTTATGCTTATATATTTCACTCAAGCATTTTTTTCTTTGATAGCTTGTTTCTATTTTCTGTGTTTTCTTAATTTTTCTCATGAAGTGGAGATGGTGGAGTTGGGTAAGAAACCTTTTAAGCACATGTACAAATGTAACAGAGAAACTATACTGACTAGGGAAATTTTAGCACTTAACCCTCTGAGAAGTTCCCCTAAGAAGCAGGAAATGGGGCCCCAAAGTCAAGTACTTTCAGAAGGTTGAATACCAGGGGCTGCACCAAGAAATGTCTGTCTGTCTCATTCCCTGAGATTCCTGTGGAAACTTGAATGAATGTTGTTATATTCTTAACTCTCTTAAAAATCTTTTATGGTTTCACAGTTGTGAAGAATTCCTGTGACGGAGTAAGAACTCTATTCTCAATTGGTTTGTGGAAAGAATATTCACAGATCAAACTGACATCAAAGATGAAGGGTTTTGGGAACAATTTTTGATATTTTCCTTGCTTATCCAGAAAGTTTTAATTTGGTTAGTTTCAAGTTTGTGAAAGTCACTCAATTGTGTCTTTGTGACCCCCATAGACTGTACAGTCCATGGAATTCTCCAGGCCAGAATACTGGAGTGGGTAGCCTTTCCCTTCTCCAGGGGATCTTCCCAACCCAGGGATCGAATCCAGGTCTCCCACACTGCAGGTGGGTTCTTTACCAGCTGAGCCACAAGGGAAGCCCAGGAACACTGGAGTGGGTAGCCTATCCCTTCTCCAGTGGATCTTCCCGACCCAGGAATCAAACAGGAGTGTCCTCATTGCGGGTGGATTCTTTACCTACTGAGCTATCAGGAGAGCCCCCAGTTTCAAGTTTGATAGTGAATACTTTCTCAGTTGCCTTTTACCTCACTAATTGAGGGTTAGGATCAGGAACAGACCGAAGAGTAGAAGCTATAGGCCCTGGACTGGCATTACTCCTTAGTGAGGCTGTTTGCTCAACTGGCATATTAAAGTCTGTCTCTCAGCAGAAAAATCGAGACATTTAGGCAATAATGACCTGCCTTTATTTTGCAGTATTTTTTTTTTTTTTTGCTGGATTTGTTGCATTTACAGTGTTCTTTAAGTAGGTGACATTGCTCTTATTTTTCCTGTAACTACAATGATATTAGGACCAAATAGAGAGCTGAGTAACAGACAGAAGTGATTCCCAAAGAGAATCACAGTTTTAGGACACTTTGGGATGGCAGGTGTTACCGCTGGGCTTCTGGTGAAGAGCCCCAGGTTTGTAGCCTGCAGCACCGGGCTTCCCTTGATCGTATCTGGGCTGGGACTGCCTTGTGTAGTTTGACATTCTTGCTTCTCTGTGTAAGCCTCCAGACTTCTATCTCAGTAAACTCTATAAACAGTGTGTTTTATAATCTATGATGTGAGGGGCTCTTCCTAAGCTTTTAGCACCTCTAGGGGTGAATGATGGGGCTTTCTGGAAATGTAGCAGTGAGCCTTTGTGTTCTTGAAAACTGATCATCTTACTCTGATAAGTTCATCTTACTCATAATTCTTCCACTACATGGTCTTCTCTTCTCTGGAGTAGATCAATCTCCTGTGACCATGTGGAAGGTAAGGCAGGTGTTACAGCCTGTGAACATGTGTGTGTAGAGCAAGACAGGAGTGTAGGGCTTCAGTGCCTCATCCATTTGAGAGATGGGGTCAGCTTTCTGTAAATAATTTGAGCAGGCACTAGTTGGTTGAGCAGAAAATGCTTTTTAGTTATGCTTCACATTTTGAACTTTGGATTCTCCTTCTTTCATCTTGTGTGTGGATTCCTCAACTTTTTAGAGATAGTTTAAAGAAAACCCATCTGGGAACTTCCCTGGTGGTCCTAAGAGTCTGCCTTTCAATGCAGGGGTCACGAGTTTGAACTCTGGTCATGAGAGTAAGATATTACATGCCTCAGGGCAACTAAACTGGCAGTTACCAACTAGAGAAGCCTGCACACTGCAATGAAGACTCAACACAGTAAACAAACAAACAAAAAAAAAAAAAAAAAAACACAGTCAAAAAAAAAAAAAAAAGAAAAGAAAAGTTTTGTGCTGGAGGTGGATGATGTTCCACAGTTGAGTAGACCAGTTGATAGTAGAAGTTGATAGAGATCAAATCCAGACACTGATTGAGAATAATCAAAGTTATATCATGTGGGAGATAGCCAACATACTCAAAATATAAAAAAAAACCCATCAAAAGTCATTTTACCATTTTGTTTATGTTAATTACTTTGTTGTTTGGTTTCCACCTAAGTTAAGCAGGGGAATTGTAAGTTAAGCATTTGCTTGTATATTTTTGAGATTAATTCTTTGTCTGTTTCTTCATTTCCTATTATTTTCTCCCATTCTGAAGGCTGTCTTTTCACTTTGCTTATTGTTTCCTTTGTTGTCCAAAGGCTTTTAAGTTTCATTAGGTCCCATTTGTTTAGTTTTGCTTTTATTTCCAATATTCTTGGAGGTGGGTCATAGAGGATCTTGCTGTGATTTATGTCGGTTTTGTCTATGTTCTCCTCTAGGAGTTTTATAGTTTCTGGTCTTACATTTAGATCTTTAATCCATTTTGAGTTTATTTTTGTGTATTGTGTTAGAGAGTGTTCTAGTTTCATTCTTTTACAAGTGGTTGACCAGTTTTCCCAGCACCACATGTTAAAGAGGTTGTCTTTTTTGCATTGTGTATTCTTGCCTCCTTTGTCGAAGATACGGTGTCCATAGCTTCGTGGATTTATCTCTGGGCTTTCTATTTTGTTCCATTGATCTATATTTCTCTTTGTGACAGTACCACATTGTCTTGATGACTGTGGCTTTGTAGTATAGTCTGAAGTCAGGCAGGTTGATTCCTCCAGTTCCATTCTTCTTTCTCAAGATTGCTTTGGTTTTTAGAGGTTTTTTGTATTTCCATACAAATTGTGAAATTATTTGTTGTATTTCCCTGAAAAATACCATTGGTAGCTTGATAGGGATTGCACTGAATCTATAGATTGCTTTGACTTGTATACTCATTTTCACAATATTGATTCTTCCAATCCATGAACACGGTATATTTGTCCTCTTTGATTTCTTTCATAGGTGTTTTATAGTTTTCTAAGTATAGGTCTTTTGTTTCTTTAGGTAGATATACTCCTAAATATTTTATTCTTTTTGTTGCAGTGGTGAATGGTATTGTGTCCTTAATTTCTCTTTCTGTTTTCTCTTTGTTAATGTATAGGAATGCAAGGGATTTCTGTGTGTTAATTTTATATCCTGCAACTTTACTATATTCATTGATTAGCTCTAGTGCTTTTCCGGTAGAGTCTTTAGGGTTTACTATGTAGAGGATCATGTCATCTGCCAACAGTGAGAGTTTCACTTATTTTCTTATCTGGATTCCTTTTACTTCTTTTTCTTCTCTGATTGCTGTGGCCAAAACTTCCTAAACTATGTTAAATAGTAGTGGTGAGAGTGTACACCCTTGGCTTGTTGCTGATTTTAGGGGAAATGCTTTCAATTTTTCACCATGGAGGCTAATGCTTGCTATGGGTTTGTCATATATAGCTTTTATTATGTTGAGGTATGTTCTTTCTATGCCTGCTTTCTGGAGAGTTTTTATCATAAACTGATGTTGAATTTTCTCAAATCATTTTTCTGCATCTATTGAGATAATTCTATGCTTTTTATCTTTCAATTTGTTAATGTGGTTTATTACAGTGATTAATTTGTGGATATTAAAGAATCCTTGCATTCCTGGGATAAAGCTGACTTGGTCATGATGTTTGATCTTTTTAATATTGTTGGATTCTGTTTGCTAGAATTTTGTTAAGGATTTTTGCATCTATGTTCATCAGTGATATTGGCCTGTAGTTTTCTTTTTTTGTGGCATCTTTGTCTGGTTTTGGAATTAGGGTGATGGTGGCCTCATAGAATGAGTTTGGAAGTTTACCTTCTTCTGCAATTTTCTGGAAGAGTTTGAATAAGATAGGTGTTAGCTCTTCTGTAAATTTCTGGTAGAATTCAGCTGTGAAGTCATCTGGTCCTGGGCTTTGGTTTGCTGGATGATTTTTGATTACAGTTTCGATTTCCGTGCTTGAGATGGGTCTGTTAAGATCTTCTATTTCTTCCTGGTTCAGTTTTGGAAAGTTATACTTTTCTAAGAATTTGTCCATTTCATCCAAGTTGTCCATTTTATTGGCATAGAGCTGCTGGTAGTAGTCTCTTATGATCCTTTGTATTTCAGGGTTGTCTGTTGTGATCTCTCTATTTTCATTTCTAATTTTGTTGACTTGGTTCTTCTCCCTTTATTTTTTAATGAGTCTGGCTAATGGTTTGTCAATTTTTTTCATCTTTTCAAAAAACCAACTTTTAACTTTGTTGATTTTGGCTATGGTCTCTTTTGTTTCTTTTGCATTTATTTCTGCCCTAATTTTTAAAATTTCTTTCCTTCTACTAACCCTGGGGTTCTTCATTTCTTCCTTCTCTAGTTGGTTTAGGTGTAGAGTTAGGTTATTTACTTGACTTTTTTCCTGTTTCTTGAGGTAAGCCTGTAATGCTATGAACCTTGCTATTAGCACTGCTTTTACAGTGTCCCGTAGGTTTTCGGTTGTTTTGTCTTCATTTTCACTCGTTTCTATGCATATTTTGATTTCTTTTTTTATTTCTTCTAAGATTTGTTGGTTATTCAGAAGCGTGTTATTTAGCCTCCATATGTTTGAATTTCTAGTAGTTTTTTTTCCCCTGTAATTGAGATCTAATTTTACTGCATTGTGGTCAGAAAAGATAACTGGAATGGTTTCAATTTTTTTTGAATATACCAAGGCTAGATTTATGGCCCAGGATGTGATCTATTGTGGAGAAGGTTCTGTGTGCACTTGAGAAAAAGTGAATTTGATTGTTTTGGGGTGAAATGTCCTATAGATATCAATTATGTCTGGCTGGACCATTCTGTCATTTAAAGTTTGTGTTTCCTTGTTAATTTTCTGTTTAGTTGATCTATCCATAGGTGTGAGTGGGTATTAAGGTCTCTGACTATCATTGTATTATTGTTAATTTCCCCTTTCATACTCGTTAGCATTTGCCTCACATATTGCAGTGCTCCTATGTTGGATGCATATATATTTATAATTGTTATATCTTCTTCTTGGATTGATCCTTTGATCATTATGTAGTGTCCTTCTTTGTCTCTTTTTACAGCCTTTATTTTGAAGTTATTTTATCTGATATGAGTATTACAACTCCTGCTTTCTTTTGGTCTCTGTTTGTGTGAAATAATTTTTTCCAGCCCTTCAAGTTCAGTCTGAATGTGTCCCTTGTTTTGAGGTGGGTCTCTTGTAGACAGCATATATGGGGTCTTGTTTTTGTATCCATTCAGCCAGTCTTTGTCTTTTGGTTGGGGCATTCAACCCATTTGCATTTAAGGTAATTATTGATAGGTATAGTCCCATTGCCATTTGCTTTGTTGTTTTGGGTTCGCATTCATACAACCTTTCTGTGTTTCCTGATAGAGAAGATCCTTTAGAATTTGTTGAAGAGCTGGTTTGGTGGTGCTGAATTCTCTCAACTTTTGCTTGTCTGTAAAGCTTTTGAATTCTCCTTCGTATCTGAATGAGGTCCTTGCTGGGTACAGTGATCTGGGTTGCAGTTTATTCTCTTTCATTACTCTAAGTATGTCCTGCAATTCCCTTCTGGCCTGAAGAGTTTCTATTGATAGATCAGTTCTTATCCTTATGGGAAACCCTTTGTGTGTTATTTGTTGTTTCTCCCTTGCTGCTTTTAATATTTGTTCTTTGTGTTTGATCTTTGTGAATTTGATTCATATGTGTCTTGGGGTGTTTTGCTTTGGATTTATCCTTTTTGGGACTCTCTGGGTTTCTTGGACCTGTGTGACTATTTCCTTCCCCATTTTAGGGAAGTTTTTAGCTATTATCTCCTCGAGTATTTTCTCATTGCCTTTCTTTTTGTCTTCTTCTTCTGGGACTCCTCTGATTTGAATTTTGTGGCATTTCACATTGTCCCAGAGGTCCCTGAGGTTGTCCTCATTTCTTTTTTTTCTTTTTTCCTCTCTGCTTCATTTATTTCCACCATTTTATCTTCTACCTCACTTATCCTATCTTCCTTCTCCGTTATTCTACTGTTGGTTCCCTCCAGAGTGTTTTTGATCTCATTTATTGCTTTATTCATTTTTAATTGACTCTTTTTTTTCTTCTAGGTCCTTGTTAAACATTTCTTGCATCTTCTCAATCCTTGTCTCCAGGCTATTTATCTGTAACTCCATCTTGTTTTCAAGATTTTGGATCATTTTTATTATCATTATTCTAAATTTTTTTTCAGGTAGATTCCCTATCTCTCCTCTTTTGTTTGACTTGGTGGGCAGTTTTCATGTTCCTTTACCTGCTGGGTATTTCTCTGCATTTTCATCTTGTTTAGATTGCTGTGTTTGGAGTGGCCTTTCTGTATTCTGGTGGTCTGTGGTTCCTTTTTATTGTGGAGGTTTCTCCCAGTGGGTGGGGTTGGACGCTTGGCTTGTCAACATTTCCTGGTTAGGGAAGCTTGTGTCGGTGTTCTGGTGGGTGGAACTGGCTTTCTTCTCTCTGGAGTGCAATGGAGTGTCCAGTAGTGAGTATTGAGATGGGTCCATGTGCTTGATGTGACTTTGGGCAGCCTGTATGTTGATGCTCTGGGCTATGTTCCTGCGTTTCTGGAGAATTTGCATGGAATGTCTTGCTCTGGAACTTATTGGCTCTTGGGTGGTGGTTGGTTTCAGTGTAGGTATGGAGGTTTTTGGATGATCTCTTATTACTTGATGTTCCCTGTAGTCAGGAGTTCTCTGGTGTTCTCAGGTTTTGGGCTTAAGTCTCCTGCTTCTGGATTTCAGTTGTATTCTTCCAGTAGCCTCAAGACTTCTCCAACTATACAGCACTGATAATAAAGCTTCTATGTTAATGGTGAAAGGATTCTCCACAGTGAGGGACACCCAGAGAAATTCACAGAGTTCCATGAAGAAGAGGAGAGGGAGGAAGGAGATAGAGGTGAGCAGGAGGAGAAAAAGGGATGTCAAGAGAGGAGAGACAGATCTAGGTTGTACTCTGTTCCCTAAGTGTTCTCCACAGCCCAGAACACCCACAGAGATTCACAGAATTGGATTGAGAAGAGAAGGGGGAGGGAGGAAATAGAGGTTATCTGGGGGAGAAAAAGGAGTGTCAAAGGGGGAGAGAGTGATCAAACCAGTAATCACACTCCTGAGTAAAAATGGGTACTGAAGGTTGGATTCTTAAATGTCCAAAATTGATATCAAATACCAAAAAACAAAGATTAAAAATCTAGAGTAGAGGTTAGACTCTTAAAAATACAATACAAAAACACAAAAAATTTAAGAAATATATATGAATTTCACTTTAAAATTAGGGTCTTTTTTTTTGTCAGGTTATAGTGGGTTATAAAAGTGAAAATTAAGGAGTAATAGAGGACTTAAAAAAAAAAAGACAAAAAAGTTTTTTAATTAAAAAAATAATAGTAAAAATATATCTAGGAATTTCTCTGCATCTGTTGCGGGCAGTGTGGGTTCGGTTCACTTTCAGATAGCTCCTTGTTCCAGCTTACACTTCTCGATATCTGTAGGCCCCTTCCAGTGTAGTCAGTGTTAACTACAGGGATTTTAACCTGTTGTACCTGTCACTTCTGAAGCGATTCCCTTTGTTTCTTTGGCTTCTGTTTGCAGGTCTCTTCAGTGTCTAATTTTCACCCTGACACCAGTGGGCGGAGGTGGTCTCTTGTTTAGGTTCGCTTGTTCAGTCGTGTGCTGTGGGGAGGGAGGGGCGCTGCAGACAAATATCGCTGGCGTGTGTGGGGAGCACTCACAGTGTTCCGGCAGCACTGGGTTTGCCCCCGCTTGCAGCATGTGTGCTTTCCCTGTCTACACTGCTCAGGCCCCAGGTTGCTCTTCAGAGAGCCGGCCCTGAGTTGTGTTCACTTCGCAGGCCTCAGATGCTCAGATTCAGGTTTTTGGGTCCTCCACAAAGACGCACACTCAGTTGGGTCTGCGTTTTGTGCCTTCCCCATCCGAGCAGCTCAGGCAGCCAGGAGCTTGACGAGCGCACTCTCCCCGGGTGCAGTGCGTCTTATCCCCTCTGAGATCCTAGCCTCAGTTTCCGGGCATGCTGGTCAGGTGCGCCTTGTGTCTGTTCTGGGGAGCTGGACTCTAGCTGCGACCCTTCCGGTGGATGTCGACCATCCAGAATCTCAGGAAGTCTTTGGTTAGAGACTGGAAGCCTGTTTGCAGTTTGGTAGGGGGTGCTGTCTCTGGGGCCAAGTTTGCCCCTTTCCCCTCCCCCCTGCCTCCTGCCTCTGGCAGGGGACGGGCCTGTCTGCAGCCAGCTAGCTCTTCTCTGGTATTTGCTCAGTCTTTCATTCTGGGAATGGGCAGGTAGTGCCTAAGTTTAGGGCTTTTCCCAAGTTAATTCTCTCTCTCTTGCTATCCCACAGTTTAAGTTGCTTTCTCACATTAGCTCCCTCTGATTTCCCTCAGGGCATTCAGGTCTGGTCCTTACCCTAAGCACTGCTGCCCGCTCCTCTCCGTTCAGCCCCCACTTGCTGGTGGCGGATGCGGTCATCTGGGGTACTTTTCTACTGGGAGTTGCTTTTAGGCATGTAATCTGTGGGTTTTACTTATTTTTCCTCCCTGTTAGGTTGCCCTCCGAGATTCAAAAACTTCCCCCAGACCCGCCAGTGAGAGGGTTTCCTGGTGTTTGGAAACTTCCTCTATTACAACTCCCTTCCTGGGATGGGTCTCTGTCCCTAGCTCTTTTGTCTCTCTTTTTATCTTTTATATTTTGTCCTACCTCCTTTCAAAGACAATGGGCTGATTTTCTGGGCGCCTGATGTCCTCTGCTAGTGATCAGAAGTTGTTTTGTGCAGTTTGCTCAGTGTTCAAATGTTCTTTCGATGAATTTGTAGGGGAGAAAGTGGTCTCCTCGTCCTATTCCTCCACCATCTTAGCTCCTCCCTCCTGATTTACCTGATTTTTAATGACGCTGAACAAGAAGTAGTTATTGTTGATGACGACTTTCTCTAAGAGAGATGTGGGAACACAGCAAACCTCTTTACCTCCCCTTATCTGCCCAGTGTCCATATCTCACTATTTCCTGCTGGGAGCCATTGTGGGAGATCCCACCCATGACAAGGTCATGAAAAAAAGACCTGACACGTAAGGCCATTCAGGATCCCATCCATGATAAGTTCATGAGGAGAAGACTTGACACACAAGGCTGTTCAGGATACAAGGGACCCTCCAGGTTGGCCCCAGCCTCTACCCCACCCTGTATCCTCCCCCCTTTTCTGCTCTTGTTCTTGTTCGCCCTGCTACAGATTCTTGTGTTGCCTGCCGAGAGCTCTCCTGCTCCTTTTTCACTGAATGAAGACCAACTAAAAACCCTAACCAATAAATCTCCTGGGCGCTGGTACCCTATGAAGGGGCCAGGGATGAAGGAAATGCTTCAATTCAAACCCTTTTGCTGGCATTCTGGCTTGTTTGATAAATGTGTGCTCTCATTGCAAAAAATGCCCATGATTGTTCTAAACATCCTAAGCACAGCGCGTTAACAAAAGAAACTATTAGGCATAGGTCCCTCTGCGGGGTGAAAAAGGCTCCACAAATAAAATAGCCACAAATGTGCCTAATAGAAAATACTTTAGATAGAGATTAGCTGGTGACTTCTTGCAGGTAATTAACTTTTAGACTAAGAGCCTGTTTTGTGCCATATCTGCTGTTTTTGCAATCCTTTGCATTTCTGTTCTGTAAAAATGTAATCCTATCTATTTCCCATAGAGATGATGCCTAATAGAAAGAAAATAGATTAACCACAAAAAAGACAGGGTTGGCTACTGAAGTTGCTTAAAGTTACACCAGGTGTAAGCCATAAATTGTCAACAGGGCTGAAAGCCAAAAGATATTATACATAGAGATTAACCATTAAAAAAGGCCCTAATAGGCACAGAGTCCTTTGGGGGGTGAGGAAGCCCTATTAGAGAACACAAAAAATATTATTTTAAAAGTGGTTATTGTATCAACGTTTGATTGCTGTTAATGTGCTGAGGTTGTGCAGTAGAAACTATTGTTAATACAGTTTAAAGATCCAGAAAAATAACAGTTTAGCCCTAGTGTAAAAACAATAAGATAATTGTTAATTTTAACCAGGAGTGCTAAACAGGGGCTCCCTCACCAGAGCCACAGTCTTTGTGTGCTAAACTTTTTAGATAAATTTAGCTGAGAACTTCTGCAAAAAGAATGACTTTTATGTTAACAGGATTGTATTTCTATTATGTTGCAACCTGCTGTATCATGAGACTGCCACTTTTCTGTTTTCTGCTAAGCTCAAGGCCAGAATATAATGTACAAAAAATCTATGGGAAAAGACTCATAAACAAAAAATATACAGAGAACACCTGGCTTCATGAAGGACAAGCTGATGTAATGTTAAACTAAGTCTATATGCTTATCTCCCCCTTAGAAATATACCAACATAGGGTATAAATGCTATGGTGAAAAATAAAGCAACTGCTAGACTCTGCTGCACATCCCGGTCTGGTCTCTCTCTCTCTCTCTTTCTCTCTCTCTCTCATTCACCAACACCATTCATCCTGAGGGTTCCCCTGGATCCTGCTGGGGCCAGACCCCAACAATTTCCCACCCAGACCTCCTCACTCAAGATAGCTGATGGTTGTGAAATCCTGGGCAAAGGGTTTAAGAGATCAATTGTTCCCTAAGTCCAAACATAATCACGAGAATAACTCTTTTCAGGTGATCTAAGAGTGAAAGTTTATGTCTAGAGATTTATATTCTTTCCATGTGCCTGGTCCCCTTTATCTTACTGATGCCTAGAAACACAAAAATTTTATTTTACTGTGATGTTGTGAAGAATTGATAAACTTACTAAAATGTTCAGTTCAGTTCAGTTACTCAGTCATGTCTGACTCTTTGTGACCCCATGGACTACAGCACCCCAGACCTCCCTGTCCATCACCAACTCCCGGAGTGCACTCAAACTCATGTCCATTGAGTCGGTGATGCTATCCAACCATCTCATCCTCTGTCATCCCCTTCTCCTCCCATCTTCAATCTCTCCTAGCATCAGGGTCTTTTCCAATAAGTCAGTTCTTCACATCAGGTGGCCAAAGTATTGGAGTTTCAGCTTGAGCATCAGTCCTTCCAATGAATATTCAGGATTGATTTCCTTTAGGATGGTCTGGTTGGATCTCCTTGTAGTCCAAGGGACTCTCAAGAGTCTTCTCCAACATCACAGTTCAAATGCATCAATTCTTCAGTGTTCAGCTTTCTTTATAGTCCAACTCTCACATCCATTCATTACTACTGGAAAAATCATAGCTTTGACTAGACGGAACTTTGTTGGCAAAGTAACGTCTCTGCTTTTTAATATACTGTCTGGGTTGGTCATAACTTTTCTCCCAAGGCGTAAGAGTCTTTTAATTTCATGGTTGCAGTCACCATCTGCAGTGATTTTGGAGGCCAGAAAAATAAAGTCGGTCACTGTTTCCCTATTTATTTGCCATGAAGTGATGGGACCAGATGCCATGATCTTAGTTTTCTGAATGTTGAGCTTTAAGCCAAGTTTTTCACTCTCCTCTTTCACATTCATCAAGAGGCTCTTTAGTTCCTCTTGACTTTCTGCCATAAGGGTGGTGTCATCTACATATCTGAGGTTATTGATATTTTTCCAGGCAATCTTGATTCCAACTTGTGCTTCCTCCAGCCCAGCATTTCTCATGATGTACTCTGCATATAAGTTAAATAAGCTGGGTGACAATATACAGCCTTGACATACTCCTTTACCGATCTGGAACCAGTCTGTTGTTCCATGTCCAGTTCTAACTTGCTTCCTGACCTGCATACAGATTCCTCAGGAGGCAGGTCAGGTGGTCTGGTATCCCCATCTCTTGAAGAGTTTTCCACAGTTTGTTGTGATGCACAGAGTCAAAGGCTTTGGCATAGTCGATAAAGCAGAAATAGATGTTTTACTGGAACTCTCTTGCTTTTTCAATGATCCAGCGGATGTTGGCAATTTGATCTCTGATTCTTCTGCCTTTTCTAAATCCAGCTTGAACATTTGGAAGTTCACGGTTCACGTCCTGTTGAACCCTGGCTTGGAGAACTGTGGGGGCACTGAACCTGAGTTTCTTCACTGTGCACACCTGGGAGCTACACACCTGGCAGGTCAAGTTCTGCCCAGTCCCTGGAGAGAACCCTAAGTGTGAGGGAAACAGACCTGGAAGACACTGGAGAAAGAGCCAAGCCTCCCGGGAGAGTGAACCAGCACAGGGCTCTGCCCACCTCAGGAAAGCAGGAGCCTGCCCCCTGGTGGTCAGTTCAGTTCAATTCAGTTCAGTCGCTCAGTTGTGTCCGACTCTGCGACCCATGGACTGCAGCAGGCCATGCCTCCCTGTTCATCACCCAACTCCCAGAGTTAACTCACACTCATGTCCATCGAATCGGTGATGCCATCCAACCATCTCACCCTCTGTCGTCCCCTTCTCCTCCCACCTTCTATCTTTCCCAGCATCAGGGTCTTTTCCAATGAGTTCTTTGCATCAGGTGGCCAAAGTATTGGGGTTTCAGCTTCAGCATCAGTCCTTCCAATGGATATTAGGATGGAAAGGTTGGATCTCCTTGCAGTCCAAGGGACTCTCAAGAGTCTTCTCCAACACCACGGTTCATAAGTCACCAGATGCCATCTCCACTCCTGCCCTGGGACACTGATAGTCATTTCTAAGGACAAGCAGGCCTTTTCACATTCAGATCTCCATGTGCGTTGTTCATGTTTCTATGATTTCCTCTTTCTTCTCCCCCAACATTTTATTTTGAAAAATTTAAACCAGAGAAGCTGAGTGTATAGTGCAAAGAAAACACAGACACCTTCATGCAGATTCACCTTTGCTTGTTTTTTCTGAGCCATTTGAAAGTAAGTTGTCTATATTCTGACACTGTGACTTAGGTTAGAGTCATTAGCTGTGCTCTGAGCAACACAGAAGAGTCTTAAAAGTTTCAACAGACAAAAAGCAACAGAACAAGATATTTTATACATCATATTAGTGAGTCAATTAAAGCCTGCATACCAAACAAATGTACCTTTTTAAAAGAATACAGAACAGAAGAAGGCACAGTATACACTAGAGGACAGTGGTTTCTTTATGGAAGACAGGAACATGGAAATGGAGACGAGGGGTAAAAGGAATCAGTTAAACAAGAGAGCAGGTTCACCAGGGCAAATGGGATGTTATGTCATAAACTGAGGTGTGTGATGAACCTAACCTTCTGCACCTAAATTCAGAAATGAAAGCAAGAAAGGAGCAGGAAAAAAACAGATAAGAAGATGGAAAGAATAAGAGAGAGGGAG